>JABUQX010069601.1:0-12500 GCA_015478945.1 Trachelipus rathkii
ATATATATTATATATATATATATATATATATATATATATATATATATATATATAGTATATATATATATATATATATATATATATATATATATATATCATAATAATAATAATAATAATAATAATAAATAACATTATGCGTGAAAAAATATCATTCTTAATTAAATAAAACGTATTACTTCAATCAAGTTTACTGAAAATTTAAAGATGCATATATTTCGATATCAGATTCATTTTTAATATTAAAAACCTAGATGATTTGTTAAAACTTCTCTCTCTCTCTCTTCTCTATATATATATATATATATATATTATTATTATATATATATATATATATATATTATATATATATATATATTATTATACATATATATATTATTGAGTATATATATATATATATATATATATATATATATACATATATATATATATTATATATATATTATTATATATATTATATATATATATATATTATTATTATTATATATTATATAATATATATATATTATTATATATATATATATATATTATTATTATTATTATATTATTATTATTATTATTATTAATATATATATATATCCGTCATTAAAATAAAGGAAAATCTCGTAAATATATATCCACTTCATATGTATGATCAGCTATTTCTTATAGTCATATAGGAAATTAAAGCAGAATTTTCTAAAGCTAATAAATGAATTATTGTGTGTGAAATTAAATATTCGGATTTTTAAGAAAAAGTTTTCAATTTTTAATTGAAAGATCCGGCTAGCAGAAGTTGGATATTGAAAATGATATCCGGTCGGAGATGGAGTCGGAGCTTTTCGAAATGGCAAGATATCCGTCCGGTGACCAAGATGGAGACTGTTACTTAACTAATATATATATATATATATATATATATATATATATATATATATATATATATATATAATATATATATATATATATATATATATATATATATATATATATATATATATATATATATATATATATATATATATATATATATATATTAGGTGGGTCGATTTACACTTTTTTGCGAATTTCATGAATCGTAAGGTAAAAGTAGTTGTAACTGCATTAGAAATGAAGCCCTACCAAATTTGAGAGAAATCTGAGGTAATCCCGCTTACAGATTTGACCCTTAAGCGTGCATTTCCTCCCTCAAATCTCCGTCATAGCGACTCATCAATAAATCGTGTTTGAGTCATCAGTCATCGAAAATCTTTTAAAAATGTGTCACATAATCATGCCAAAGATTTTGTACATATGTGCGATAATGCTGAGGCAGTTGTAAAGTGGTTACAAACTCAAATAAGGAAGTGATGTGATGTGTTCTCTTAATTTTTAGTAAATGTTAATGTATTATTATATATATATATATATTATATATATTATATATATATAAATATATATATATATATTATTATTATTATTATTATTATTATTATTATTATATTATTATAGTTATTATATATATATATATTATTATTATTATATATTATTATATATTATATATATTATTATTATTATTACATATATATTATATATATTATTATATATATTATTATATTATTATTTAGTATATATATATATTATATTATATATATATATTATTATTATTATTATATATTATATATATATATATATGTTCTATTTATTTTTATATATATATATTGTTGATATATATATATATATATATATATATATATATATATATATATATATATTTTTACGTCTGTTCAAATCGTATATGTTTTTTATATCAATAAATTGCTGAGACTTTGTTCATTTATATTAAAATCATAAAAATGCCAAAAATTCATCCTAGACCTCTAACCAGAAACCTAGTTAATGAAAAGTATGGTGGTGGTCCATGTGAATTAATAATGACTGAACCATGTACTTACGGGCAGATTATTCAGTATTATTATCACCTTACTCATGTGAACCCTAGCTGTGATATATCAGTGGCTGTTCAGCAAATTAAAAAGGATATAAAATATGTTTGGTCTACAGTGAATCCAAGACTACCTGTGATTACTGATAAATCCATAGATAAAAAAATAAAAGACCTTCTTATTCTTGTGAAAGATATTAATCGCAAGCATTGTAAAACACGTGCCAAAAACAATCTAGATGCAAAATTGAATAGGCTTTTCGATATTTCCGCATGTTACTGTTCCCTGGATACCGTACCTTGCAGTGATTCACGCGTACTCTGTACGATTGACCACTGTGTTCAAGAACATATTATATGTGTTTGCTCTCGAGGTGCAAAGGTACCACGTGAAGACAGAGCATACCTACGGGATCAGAGATCTAAAATAGGACCCAAGGGAACATATCAGCTGTCTTCAGTGGATAAAGCCGCTGTCAAACGTCAAAGAAGGACTAAACATAAGCAGGGACAAGAACCTACTCAAGAACAGGTTGAGCAGCTACCAGGATCTTCCATGATTGCTGAGTCACCTGAACATATAGAAGGATCTAAATGCGAGGTAAGTTTTTGTAATATTTACTTTCATCTTATGTTAAATACAGTAACTAATAAATCAATATATTCGACCAAAACAATATTTATATTACAAACTACAAGGATGTGTGTTTCATTTTAATTCAGGAAGAACATGAATGGCAGCCGAGAAAGATAACGTCAAGAGTCTACAATTTAACGAAGTTCCCCAGATATGCAATGGAACTTGTTCGAGGAGAATGCTCTTCAAGACTAGGCGCAGCTCTTGCGAATGCTTTGTTACATGATATCAAACACCTACTAAAACCTGATATTGACATCAATGAAATTGTGATTGACAAGTGCAAATTAGACAGGGCCAAAGCACAAGTAAAAGTTGTTAGTGAAGGTGTGCAATCAGAAAAAATAAGCAGTTCATTTGCATTGGTGTGGATGGTAAAGTCGACCACCACACTCTAACATATAAAAATATAGATTCACGTAAAGATGAATTTTCGTGTGCTTTAAAATAAAGTGTCGAATCAGAATATCACCTCACCTTCACTAGTGATGATTGAAAATCTTCTGGCACCTACTTGACCCATAGAACAGTCCCCACTATTGGCACCACCGGTGATGTACTTGCTCAAGAGACACTCGATGTTCTTCAGGAATATGATAGCATTGACAGTATCCAAGCTATCCTTCTTGATAATACCGCAATTAATACCGGCCATAAGAGTGGCTTAGTTGTTAAACTAGAAGAATTATTGGGAAGGAAACTGCATATTATTGGATGTGCACTACATCAGAATGAACTGCCATTAAGAGCTATTTTCAGAAAAATGGACAATGTTACAACTGGGCCGAAAAGTTTTAGTGGATCAATTGGGCAAAGATGTGCAGAAAATCTCCAGGATATCCCTCAGGTAACGTTTGAAGCTGTGGAAACTCCAATTATTGATGGATGCATGCCAGAGAAAGTGCTAAAATATGTTGGTGGATTAGGTCCGGTAAAGTAGATGAGAGATGGGCTGGTTATAAAATTGGTCCACTGAATCATGCTAGGTGGTTAACTCTTGCCATACGACTTCTCTGTTTGTACACAAGGGACAAAGAACCAAACTTGTGTTTGAAAAAGTTGGTTCAATTTATTGTTCAGGTTTATGCTCCTGCGTGGTTCGAAATAAAGGCATCATCCAAACTGCATGATGCTCCTCGCATCCTCTTCTCTGCCTTCACAAGACTGAATCTTCTCACATACAGTGATGTGAAAGCCATTGCAAAGAAGAACATCCAAGGTAATGCTTTCTGTCTTCTACCTGAAAATTTCCTATATGCAATGGCGAAAGATGATGAAAAACTTATCAGAAATCTTGGTCTTCAATCTATACTCCATATTAGACAAAGCTGTAATAACAAAATACTAATAAATGTATCGTTCAGAATTATCTTTTTAAATAAGATTTTGCATTAAAGTATTACCATAGAACTTTAATATCTTTGCGCTTACATTTGCAGAATGGAAGTTGATCAGAAACTTGTGAAGAGAATTCCACAGTTGAATTGGAATGCCAAACACTGGTATGAATTTATCGACCTGACTGCCAATGACGTTGTAGAACCACCAACCACACGGCACTTTACCGATGCAGAAATCAAGTCATTTATTGACAACAACATAAAGCCAGATATTCCAGACTTCCCATCTCACTCTCAGAGCGTTGAAAGAAGTGTAAAATTAGTAACGGAGGCTTCAAATCATGTGTACGGATTTGAGAATCGACACAGGTCCATCCTTACTAAAGTACTAAGCAGAAACATGCGTCAGCCATTTATGTCAAAAGGACATTATCATCAGTCATATGATGATATATATGAATAGGTATGCAAACCTTTCAAATAACGTTTGTTTGCATTTTGGCAAAAAATACAAGGAAATTGGTAGTAAAAAAATATGTATTTCATGTGTTGCATTAAATATGCATTTAAAAACATATTATTACAATCCCTTAAGCTTTATTCTACTTTAGAAATAAAATATGAGTAATAATATATACTTAATGTAATAAAAAACTATGATGTGTGTTGATTACAGAAAATGAAAATCAAAAATAGCATTCTTTAGAGAAACAATCTTTAAATGCAAATACGAAAGGGAATATGTAGAAGATAGTTCTGAAACCTTCGATGGGTTCTCATTTCAGATAACCAGAACTGCTTGGATGACGGTCATTGAAATTAGAGGACCGACCCAATTCTAATATATATATATATATATATATATATATATATATATATATATATATATATATTAGTAGATAGAGCATATATACATATACATATATACATATGTATACAGTGTACGTATTGAAAGAACGTATGTGAAGTTTGTGTAAGCGAGAGAGAGAGAGAAAGAGATATATATATATATAGAGAGACTCAGCCTTGACAAATCAATAGATCTTTGTTTCAAATCCCTTTAATATATATATATATATATATATATATATTAATATATTATATATTATATATATATATATACATATTATTATTATTATTATTATATATATTATATATATATATATATACATATATATATATATATATTATTATTATAGTTAGAGTTATATATATATATATATATATATATATATATATATATACATATATATATATATATTATTATTATTATTATTATTATTATTATTATTATTATATATTTATATATATATAGTTATTATTGGTTATACATATATATATATATATATATATATATATATATATATATATATAAATATATATATATATATATATATATATATATATATATATAGCCTGTATATATATATATATATATATATATATATATATATATATATATAAATAGAAGAGAGTATATATATATATATATATTATATATTATAGCATATATATATATATATATATATATATATATATACATATAATTCTTGCATAAATAAAGCTAGATTTTATAGAATCAAAATTCAATGCTGCAATGCCAAAAGTGGTGTAGGAAGGAGGAGGATTGTGATATTATTCTATTACTTTACTTCTATTTTAAGTGTGATAATGAAAATTTACCTTTAATTTTACTATTTTACGTCAGCAATTTATTTTCTTTTTCAACTCAACACTCAACACAATAAGTACAATACAATTTAATCCAGTGCTACAAATTCAACACAATCATACTTTATCACAACAAATATTTTTCAAAGTTATTAGTTGTACAACTCTATATAAAAATATATTTCAACACAATATATCAAATACATTGCATCTCAGTATAATACTGTACATTAAATACATATAAATATTGCAGTAACGAAAAAAAATAATTATTGTATTTGATGTACAGTATTATACTGTACATTAAATACAAAAAATATTGCAGTAACGAATAAAAATAATTATTGTATTTAATGTACAGTTTTATACTGTACATTAAATACAAATTAATATTACAGTAACGAATAAAAATAATAATTGTATTTAATGTACAGCATTATACTGTACATTAAATACAAGAAATATTGCAGTAACGAATAAAAATAATTACTGTATTAATGTACAGTATTATACTGTACACTAAATACAAATAAATATTGCAGTAACGAATAATAATTTTTATCTATTATTTCATGTTTAAACTTTAAATTAATTAGCTTATTTTCTCTTAATTTAATTGTTTTTTTTTCTCCTCCTTTATTTTGTTCTTTCTTTATTGTTGTTGTATCGTCTCTTTATTTGATATTTTTTTTTAAAGTTGCGCACCAATAGCCTAGCCCTATCTCAAGGAGATGGAACTCTCAGGTAATTGCTACCAGGATCCGGACGGGGGAATCAAAACCCGGGTCCTTGCCATGCGACTTTGTCGCTCTACCCCGATTGAATCACGTTATTCAGTTATCAACGAATGCATGATACCATTTTTTGTTCTATATGACTAAAGATAATCTAGAATGTGATTCCATTTAATGAATGTGAAAAATGATTTTTTTTTTTTTTTTACTCAGAATATTCTAATTGAGTTTGTCATTATAGTATATTACATTTGACTTTTCAAAATTATTGAACAATATTCACAAATTTTTGATCGAAATCTCTCGCAAAGTGAATAATAATAATTAGGAAGAATGAGATTAAAATCATTATTAGAAGAAGCATTCAAGATAGCTGAGCTTCAAGCGAAGAAGATTACTAGTATATACTCTGGGAAAAGAAGCAGGGGGAGGTCTAAATTCTGAAGTAAAGTCAACAAAAGGTAACTAACAAGCTTCAATCAGCATGGAACTGACAACCTTCTCACACATAAGGCTGATTTTTCCTATCAATTTTAATCTTCATATAAAATAGACAATACAAAAGTGAAGGTCCATTCCACATTCAATAATACAAAGGTTGAAATATATATATATATATATATATATATATATATATATATATATATATATATATATATATACTATATATATATAGTTATATATAGTTATATATATATACATATATATATTATTATTATATATATAATTTATATATATATATATATATATATATATATATATATATATATATATATATATATATATATATATATATATATATATATATATATATATATATATATTTTTTTATAAAAATAGATAGAGTATATATAAATATATATATTATATTTATATATATATATATATATATACATATATATATATATATATATATATATATATTATATATATATTATTATTATATATATATATATATATATATATATGAATATGATTAACCCTTTGCAAAACAAATAGAGATAGATCAGTATGTAAAATATCGACAGAATATGTGCTCAGACGAATATTCCTTATTCGGTGAAAATTGAGGGGAAAAGAACCCGAGGGGAAAGAGAAGAAAGAGAAGAAAAGAGGGGGAAAGAGAGGAAATAGAAGAAAAGAGAGGAAAAGAGATGAAAGAGAAGAAAAGAGGGGAAAAGAGAGGGAAAGAAGAAAAGAGGGGAAAAGAGAAGAAAAAAGAGGAAAGAGAAGAAAGAGAAGAAAAGAGGGGAAAAGAGAGGGAAAGAGAAGAACAGAGGGGAAAGAGACAGAAAGAGAAGAAAAGAGGGGAAAAGAGAAGAAAAGAGAAAAAAAGAGGGGAAAGAGAAGAAAAGAGAGGAATACACAAATTAACTTTAACAAACAGACTACTAAACAGACTGTTAAATTTAAAGGTCGATAGAAAGGCAGATTTAGAGCATTAATTATTATTATATAATATCAGTATAATAATAATAATAATAATAATAATAATAATAATAATAATAATAATAATAATAATAATAATAATAATACTAGTTCTTTCATTTTAAAACACAATAATAATAATAATAATAATAATAATAATAATAATAATAATAATAATAATAATAATAATAATAATAATAATAATAATAATAATAATAATAATAATAATATATAGTAATAATAATAATAATCATAATAATAGTAATAATAATAATAATAATAATAAAGTAATAATAATAATAATAATAATAATAATAATAATAATAATAATAATAATAATAATAATAATAATAATAATAAATGACAATAATAATGACAGCGTTTTCAAGTATTTACGAATGAATAGAGAGAGAGAGAGACCTTAGAAATCAATATTATAGATATATAATAATAATAATAATAATAATAGTAATAATAATACATAATAATAATAATAATAATAATAATAATAATAATAATAATAATAATATTTTACCTTTTTGTTATAACAATGAGAAGGCTGGCTCCCGAAAACTGACCATGTTATAGCCATAGCTTAGAATTTTTCTTTTGTTTAAAAACTTCAACACAATTGACACTAAGAATTGAAATCTATAGAGGTAGAATATTTCTATTAGAAATGATAACTTTAATGATGCTCAACGTGTTTATGAGTATGGGGAGACATACAAATGTGCAAAGGGTCAGAACCTAGTATTTTCAGGGATGGCATTTTTGGTGATTTTTTTTGATTTTTTTAAAAAATCAATTGTGAAATTTTTTTTATTTTGTTTTATTTTTTTTATGTTTTCAGATTCGTAACGTCACGCCATATAAATTTGAAACCTGCAAATTATATTTCGCGTGCCGTTACGAATGCCAAAAAAATCAAAAATAAGTAAAAAAATCAAAAAAAAAAATCACAATAATGATTTTTTTTAAAAAAATCAAAAAATATCACCATAAACTTGGTCCATCCCTGTATTTATATTTTTACTATTGTAAATCTGTAATTACTAATTCTGTGATTTCAGGATAGGGTTCAATTTTTTGGCTCGGGCTGAGCCCTATCATTTTCACCTCCCCCTAAAAATGGACATAAAATTCAGAATTTACATGTCCGATTTGACTCCTGTAAACACAAACTGTATGCTTTTTGGCCCTCTAAACGTTGTTTTTCCGGGTGTTTTTCCTGAACTGGTAGTCATTCTTTCAGAATTTTCAATTTTTTCAAAAATTCATGTTTTTGACATTTTTCGTATCACCTTCCAGAATTTTTTTTTCAAATGACTTCAAACTTGAAAATATCATATGATGGGATCCAATTACCTCTAATAGTTACTAGAACGTTTCAAATTTTTTTGAGTTGTTCCTATTTAGGCCATTTTTTTTGGATTTTGAAAAGTGAAATAATTGATTATATATTTTTTTTTTACTCATCCGATCAACATCAAACTTTTCAGGGTTTGTACAAAGAATATTACTAAGTAAAAAATGAAGTGCATCCCTTCCGACTACATATGCCCTGAAATTTGATTTTGATCGGATGAGTAGATAAATTAAATTATATAGGAATTCTCCTCTTGCAAATCCCATTAAAAATGGGTTTGGATATTGGTAACAAAAACGCTGGAGTCTACAAGCTCAAAATGAAAAAGTCTAATGTGACTATTGTATTGGTAATGATCCATCTAGCATATTTCAAGTTTGAAGTCATTCGAAAAAATATTCTGGAACTTGGAATGAAAAATTGTGCAATTAAAAGGATTTTTGAAAAATTGAATTCTGAAGAATGAGTCACAGTCATAGAAAATCCCGTAACGAATCGTTTTAGAGGCACAAAAAGTAAGTTATTGGCGTTTATAGTTGCAATAATTCGGTTGAAAAATTTCCGAAATTTTTATTGTCCATTTTTTAGGGGGGAGTAGAAAAGGGCATTGCAACCCAAGCAAAAGATAAATCTGGCCCTTCAATCTTCAATTCCCTT
The DNA here is from genome assembly GCA_015478945.1 of Trachelipus rathkii. Classification (NCBI taxonomy): domain Eukaryota; kingdom Metazoa; phylum Arthropoda; class Malacostraca; order Isopoda; family Trachelipodidae; genus Trachelipus; species Trachelipus rathkii. The sequence goes on from JABUQX010069601.1 coordinate 9,737, forward strand.
TAATTACTTTAATCTTTTTTATCTCAGTGGAGAAAGTTGTGTGAAGAAAGACATAAATTAGAAAATAAAATTTAATATATAAAAAAACTGAGTAGCAAAGGGAAAAAAATTAATTTATTTAATAAGATATACTAACAGTTACAAGTTATATACATAGGAAGGTAGTAAAGAGATATTAATAATAATTTAACGTCACATAATGAAATGAGAAAATTTATTATTTAGCTGTTCATTTGAAATATTTCAAGAAGATGTAAATAAATTATTAAATATCATTTTCTCCAAAGACCTATCTAATTTTTTTTTTTTTAACATTATTTTTATTTATAATAATAAAATACATTAAAAATTTAGGATTCAATCCGATTTATCTGGTTATCGCCTTATCGGCGTATCTTTTAAGACACCAAGTTAATCGGATATCGGTTATCGTGATAAGTGTTTTCGTTAATCGTTTATCGGTAAATTGCGCGATTAACATTTTTTCGTTGATCGTGCCCTCACCTATGTATATTCTTATATGATAACCCAAGGGCAACGTTGGACTTGTAAATTGTATTAATTAGGTATTTGTAACTAGGAGTCCTTCAAGAAAGACATAAAGACGCTTTAATTGTAAAGAAACAAACATGTGAAAGTTTTAAACTTTAAAATGACTTATTTCTCACAAAAAAAATTATATCTATAATATATATATAATATGTTATATATAAATATAATATATTATAATATAAATATATGCTATATATATAGTATATCATATATATATATATAGTATATAATATATAATATAATAAATACATATATATATATATATATATAATATTATTAATTAAAGAAAATAAAAAATATTAAGTATATATATATATAATATATATATATATATATATATATAGTATATATAATATATAATATAGTATTATAACTAAATATATATATATATATTATATATTATATATACTATATAGTATAATATATATATATAATATTTATATATATTATATATATTATATATATAAGTAGAGTATTAATATAAGTCTGTTATAATTATAATTATATAGTATATAATCAAAACGATTTATCGTTCATATAAATCAATGCTATTTTTTTCTTTCAAAACATAAAAGCGTACAGTAAGTGTAAATGTGTAAGTTACGTTGCTGTGTATGGTGAAGGAGTGTAACTTCAGCACATTAGATTACTTACATCTGTTAAGGTGAGCGTTGAATTACAAGGCTTGTGAGTATGGTGGAGAGAGATGAGAGTACTTACTTAATCGTGACAGTTGTCTGATAAAGCATTTCCCATAATGTAACGCTGGGGTATGAGGAATTTCGCTGGGGCTACCCTTTATTTCTCAGGTGCGTCGTAAAGGGGATCAACCATGTGGGACCACTGTCAATGTTAATCCCAGCTCGACCGTTACACGCGCTCATGATTTGGGCTTATATGTGATTTCTGTCTCTCTGATGGCTCCATGCTCTTCGCATTCTACAGTACACACTACATCCACACCTCACAACCCACATCTGCACGAGTAGTAATATACTAGAGTTAGTATATATAGTATATTATCAGATCGTAGTACTATATTATATAATTACTATTATAAGTATTATATAATATATATTATAGTACTTATTAGTATATTAGTTGTTACAACTAATTATACAGTTATATAATAGTAATAATATATATAAGTATATATATATTTATATTATATAATATTTATATATATAATATATATATATATAATATAATATATAATATGAAGCGCGATGTATATACGGGCCCTGGTTTCGGGTGTGTGTCGGGTTGCGTGCGATGGGACGGCGTATCGGTTAGAGAGGCAAGTGTAATGGAAGTATATATATTATGTGTGTGTGTGGTTTTGTGTATATGTGTTAAGTGTGTGATAAGTATTAATATTAAATATTAATAAAAAATGAAACGCGAAGCTGAACAATAAAGTTTACTTACATATACGATTACAAACCCCTTTTTATCGCGCGCGGAATAAATAACTCAAAATATTTTTTAAAAGCAAAAGTTTTAAAAATGAGTCGAGGAAGTGATTCATCAGAAATATTAAAAAAAAGAAAGTTTGTTTAGTGCTTTCCAAATAATAGAAAACCTTTCAATAAATTTTTATTTTTTAACAAAAATTACTCTCTTTAGGGCTTAAAATCTTAAGTTTAATCTTTTGTTACGTTGTTATGTAGTATTTAGTACAAACTATTGTAAATTTAGTCGGGATCACATGCTCTGTGATGGCGGGGTGATTCACTCAAGATGCGGAAATATTGGTCAACATATCTATAAAGATATCACCAATGCTGAAATAGAAGAAGTCCTTGATACCCACAATAATCGTAGAAATGAAATAGCTTTGGGAAATGTTACTGGAGGACAGAAACTTTATTTTAACTCTTGACATTATTTGTCTTGAAAATTTTACTGAAGAGCTGATTAAAAATGCTACTTACTTGATTTATTTCCAGTTTTCTCTACCTACTTACTCTGGCGGTCCAATAACTAAAAAGAGCAACACAAATGCATTTTAAATTTATGCACATTTATTCTTATTACTTTTTTGCAATTAATAAAGTTGATATAATCACCCACTTACACTTATTTAATTGCAAATTGTGATAAGATCTAATTTTAAAATGTGATAGGAAGGCTGCATGATTTTTTTTTTTTTTTTTTTTTTTTTTTTTTTTTTTTTTTTTGTTGCTATAAACATGAAGACTTCTTTTTTCAA
>JABUQX010069601.1:25000-27500 GCA_015478945.1 Trachelipus rathkii
CATTCACAACTTTCCTACTACATTCTGCATCATCCTTTCCCTTTTCATCCAACATTTATCCTAAATATTTAAACTCAGATACTCGTTCCAGTTGCTCACCATCCAACATAACTTTACACCGAGACTTCCTCACTCACAACCATAACCTTACTCTTATCTACGCTTACTTTCAAACCCCTCCTTTTACACACCTTACTAAATCACTCTACCAATCCTCTCAAACTTTCTTCAGATTCGCCAAACAAAACCAAATCATCTGCAAATAATAGGTAGGGCACCCTCCACTCTCTTCCATTCTCTATCATTCTAAGACCTTTCCCTGCCACTCTACCTTCAATTCTTTTATAACCCCCATCCATATACAAATTGAGTAACCACGGACACATAACACATCCCTGACTAATACATTATTAATATTATACCAATCACTTTCAATTCCATTTATTCTTACACAAGCTTCACAATCGTCATACATACTTTTCACCCCATTCAGAAGCCTACCACCAACACCATATATCACAAACACCTACCATATAGCTTTCCTATTAATCCTATCATGCGCCTGTTGCATATCCATAAAACCTAAATACAATTTATTTTTCTTCTCTCTCATTTTCTCAATCATTTGTTTCAATGAAAAGATTTGATCCACACATTCTCTACCACTTCTAGACGCACCTTGTTCTTCACAAATCAGTCCCTCAGTCAATCGACTCACTCTTTCGACCAAATTACCAGCATATATATTTTCTATAACACTTAATAAACTAATTCCCTTATAATCCTACAGTTACCCTTATTCCCTTACCCTTATATAAGGATACTATTACTTCTCTCCTCCAATCCCTCGGAACTATACCTTCCATAAACGCTTTGTTACACAACTTTCAAATCCACTCAATCGCCATCTCGCCTCCGTTCTTGATCATTTCACCAGTGATTTCATTTATACCTGCAAATTTAACATTCTTCAACTTTCTCACTCTACCCATTACCTCCTCCTTACTAATGACCTCATCCCAAAACACCTATTCCTTCTTGCACCATCAAACCCAAACACATTCACTACACCTCTTCATTACTGCCAATGTTATGCAGATTTTCGAAGTGTTCCCTCCACACTCTCCTCACATCCATTTCATCAGTTACGAAAGCACCATCCCTATTCATTATTCTGAGCAGATTCCCACTATTCTCATTCTTAACCTTTAACGCTTCCTTCCAGAAGAGTTTCCAATTCTCTTGTGACTACCCATTCAGTCTCCTTCCAAACTGTTCATTTGCCTCTTTTTTCCTTCTACGCAGACATCTTTTAGTATTCATTTTTCCCTCCTTATACAATTCCAAACATCTTTCTTTTGATACCGCATCATTGGCTTTTTGTACATTTAACCACACTTTTTTTTTACTTCTAACCGCTTACCTCACCTCTTCATTCCATCACACACTGCTAACATTCTTACTCCCCATTTTAACACATCCACATACCACTTTTGCACTACTAACAACCGCATACTTCATTTGATTCCAGATTTATTCAGTTTCAACTTGTTCACATTCAGTAGATTTATTTTCAAGCGCTCTTAAATACATATCTTTACTACCTTGTTCACTTAACTTCTCATTTTTAATTCTACCCACTTCATCTCCTATCCTCCTCTATATCCAAGCCCCAACTAGCTTAATTTTACATAAAACAACAATGATCCGACAATCCCATTTCTAACCACCTCACTGATTTAACATAGAACATATACTTCAACATCTCATTCTTCATCAACACAAAATCAATCATTTTTTTCACTTAATACACCAACTTTAGAGTACTTATGAACAGATATACCTCACTCATCACTGAAATCAATCACCTTCCTACCATTATCATTTTCTCTCGACACCCCAAAGCCACCTGTTTCAGTTATAACATCCCTTTTTTGATCACCTATCCAACCATTTAGGTTACCCAACACAATCAATATGATGCTCCTATTCACTTTATATCCAAAACATCACTCAAATTTTTATTCCAGAAAATAACACTCTCTTCAACATTTCCCTCAGATGGACCATATGTCACAACCAAACATCCCTTGACCTTTTCAAATTTAAATTTAAACATTAGAATTCTAGTGCTCACACAAACAAAGTCTACCATTGCTCTGTACCACAAGTCATCCATCAGAATTGCAACTTCTTCTCTCCTCTTCTCATTCCTTTCCATAACAGCACATACACATTTCGCAACACATCGCTCATTTTCACCGTTTCCTTTCATCTTTTTTTCAGTCACAGCGAGCAAATCAAATTTACCCTTTCTAAAAACATCCATCACCTCTCTCCTCTTCTTCTTATCATTTATTCCACTGACATTCCATGTACCCATACGATTCATACATTTTCGCCGAAGAATAGAAGGTTGTTTACGGCGATCCCGACCTTCTCCGAGGCATACATTAGCATTCCTGGCAAAAGATAAGTGGTAGTGGGCAGTCAACCCAAC
>JABUQX010069602.1:0-2500 GCA_015478945.1 Trachelipus rathkii
TTCAGGGTTCTGTCTTATTCCTACTTTATTCCTACTTTTCATTAATGATCTTCTCACCTGCACTTCTAACTCATTCACTTATATGCCGATGACTCGACCCTTCATTCTTCAACTCATTTCAATTCTGCTCCCTTTACTTCTAGAATTGCCTCTCGTCTTAATATTTCGATTCTATTCTCGCCGATCTGATAGAATTTCCGGGTGGGGTCGTTTCAACCTTGTGAAATTTAATTTCTTTAAAAATCAACTGCTAAATCTCCTCTCTAAGACACCTTCTAACTTTCCTCTATCTCTTTCGACGGTTCTCTCGGTCTCTCCTGTCGACAATATAAACATCCTTGGCCTTAACATAAACAAAAAATGTCTTGGAAACCTCACATCACAACGGTTGCTAAGGCGGCCTCAAAGAAACTGGGAGTTCTGTTTAGACTGCGAGACTTTTTTCCTCTTCACAGTTATCTTTGTGCCATACAAGGCCTCATCCGCTCCCTTGTGCGGAGTACTGCCTCATATCTGGGGGCCTGTGGCTTCACCCGGCTTTTGATAGGTCGAGTCAAAGGCAAAAAGACTTATCAACTGTCCTGTTCTTTCTAGTTCACTTGACCTTCTATCTTTGCGGCGCGATGTTGGTGCTTTATCTCTTTTCTATAGGTACCGTAGCGGCAAGTGCTCGAGGGAACTTTCCACTTGCGTGCCACCACCTTTAAGACGCCCTCGTAGCACAAGGGGTGCTGTGTCGGCACATGAGTTTTGTGTTGATATTAGCAACTCCAGACTAGTTCGCTGCGGTGCCTCCTTCTTTCCTGCCACCTCTGTTCTGTGGAATTCTCTTCCATCTTCTGTGTTTCCTACTCAATTTAATCTCCCTCACTTTAAAGCCCGCGTCTGTGCTCATCTGCGTAGTTTGTGTTAGTTGAATTTTTGTTGTTTTTAACACCCCCTCCTTGAATAGGGCATTGCCCGTGAGCGGTGGTGATAACCGTAAAAAAATATATATATATATATATATATATATATATATATATATATATATAATATATATATATATATATATATATATATATATATATATATATATATATATATATATATATATATATATCCTTGCCTGCTTCCTTAATCGATTAAAGTCTTGAGCTTAAGATTATTAATTATTCAAAGAGAAAAGGAAGACGAGGATATTTTTAGACGAGTTTACTTAATAATTTACGGAATATCAAATTAAAAAAAAGTTGACGTTCTTTGTATTTAACTTTATCATTTGAGGGGCTTCGTATGAAAAGCAAGACAGGAATAGCATGCACCACACACAAAAAAGAAGAGATTATACCAAAGGAAAACTTTGAATTACTTTGTGATGTTTATGCTCGCTGATTTTACATTGAAATAGCTTTTTAAAATTGTGTAGCTTACGCACACCAAACACACACCACACACACACACACACACACACACACATCACACAATATATATATATATAGTATATATATATTAATATATATATATATATATATATATATATATATATATATATATATATATATATATATATATATATATATATATATATATATATATATTTCATATATTTATTATATATATAAAAAAGATAAATATATATATGAATATAGTTATAAAGATATATATATATATATATATATATATATATATATATCACACACACACACACACATACATACTATATATATATATATATATATATTAACATGTTTAGGATAATAAAAATTCAATATTAAAATATTAATATATAAATTAAATAAAAAAATGTAGTAATTATTTTTGAAATATTATTTTCATGTTTTAAATTTATTATTATTATTATTATTATTATTATTATTATTATTATTATTATTATTATTATTATTATTATTATTATTATTATTATTATTATTATTATTATTATTATTATTATTATTATTATTATTATTATTATTATTATTATTATTATTATTATTATTATTATTATTATTATTACTATTATTCATTATTATTATATATATATATATATATTATTATTGTTATTATTATATTATTATTATATATTATATTATATGTTATATATTATATATACATATTGAAGAGTTAGTATATTATTATTATTACATATATTATTATTATATATATATGTATATATACATATATATTATATATTATATTATCTATTATTATATATATATATATATATATATATATATATATATATATATATATATATATATATAATATATATATATATATATATATATATTAATATATAGATATATATTATTTAAAATTTTAAATAAATATAATTTTATAAATAATAAAATTCGTAAAAATAAACACATATATTTACGATGTCAAATATAACTAATAAGTTATATAAAGAGCCCTAACTACGTTGTGTATTTAGCTCAGTGGTAAAACACTGTACTAGCATGCAAGTGGCCCGAGTTCAAAACTATCACCAGAGAGTAGAGTCGGAAATTAGTATAACGTC
>JABUQX010069602.1:15000-17500 GCA_015478945.1 Trachelipus rathkii
ATATATATGTATATATATATAATACTTTTTTAATTGCATAAAAAAACCAATTTAAGACAGACTTTATTAAAAATGAAACTACATAAATAATAAGTATACAAAAAATTGTAATTTCATAGATACAATAAATATATCTTTTATATAAATATTTCTTTTGTATAAGTCATTAAAAAAAAATTGCCAAATCTAGCACAAAAAGCCAAAAACTTCCATTTTAGCATATTTTTTTTTTTGCTTTTTCCTGCTAGATATTTTTTCTTCTTCTTCTTCTTCTTCTTCTTCTTCTTCTTCTTCTTCTTCTTCTTCTTCTTCTTCTTCTTCTTCTTCTTCTTCTTCTTCTTCTTCTTCAGCTCCCAGAAATAGACTATACGTCAGTCTGGGTAACCAGCATCGATCCTAGCTGTGGAGCTTCTCGAGCAAAGAATATTTTACGCCACCGGCTAGGTAGGCTTGCGGTGGCAACCCTTCTTTTACTGGGGGTTGGAACCGGTAAATATTGCTCACTAGCAATACATGGCACCATGTAGGAAGAAAATCTTCATTATGAACAAATTTCTCCAATAAATTTCATATCCTGTAAGAGAAGAGAAAACAGTAGAAAAAGAGGTACTAAGCTCTTACCACCCATGCGATGAAATCCTTCTTGCAGATATAATTATTATTGCTAAAATGAATTAATATATATATTTTAAATGTTTCTATTAAAAAAAATAGAAATAGACCTCCGTTATAAACGAAAATGAGAATATATATATATATATATATATATATATAGTATATATATATATATATATGTATATATATATAAAATAGTAGGGCAAAGCAGAGCAGTGGGAGCAGCAGCAGCAGCATAAGCAGCATATGTTGCTACATATAAGCATTATTAAGGTTATTATATATACATATATATATAAATATTTAAACAAATATATTACATAGTCAATCTATTCATCATTAAATATTATTATTATTATTAAAATATATAGATTTAAAGATTTATTAAGTTAAAATATATAGATTTAAAGATAATTTAAATTATATAAGTAGCATTTGATATTACATATGCTATTATATATATATATATATATATATATTATTATATATATATATATATATATATATATATATATATATATATATATATATATATATATATATATAATATCTTTAAATCTTGCAGGAAAAAGTAAAAAACCTGCTAAAATAGCATAATGTTTTGGCTTTTTCCTGCTTGATTTAGCTTTTATCAGAAAATAAATTTTTGGTGAAAATTCAATTCAATAATTCAATTAATCAAAACATATAAACAAATAAAATCGAATTAAACTCATTTTTAATAAAAATAACAGTGAAGGTACAAAGGGAAAGGTCGTACATCGGAAAATTGCTATTTACATCATTGCCATTTACATCATTTCCGTACAGCGGATATTGCTATTTACATCATTTCCTACAAAATTATTATTATTTTTTCAAATTACACCAAACATAGCTGTGTGAAAGGTGGAAAGTGGAAAACGATATATAAAGCTTTGTATGTCGAAAGGATGGTGATGATATGTGAAGGAAGAGTGTTCTGGACTCTGCAAGTGACGTACAAGAAGCGATGAGCATAGCGGTAAGTTTACGGTGAGAAAATTAAAATAGAGAAAGGATGATATTCAATGGAGGCTTGTAGCTATATATATATATATATATATAGGTGGAGGAGGTAGAGCAGCTGCAGCATCATTATTTTTAAATTCATATATATATATAAGATATATATATATTATGTATATATATATATATTATTATATGTTATATATATATATATATATAAGAGTATATAAATATATATATATATATATATATATATATATATATATATGTATATATATATATATATATATATATATATATATATATATATATATATATATATATATAGTTAAAAGATATATATATATATATATATATATATATATATATATATATACTGATATAGATCACTGATATTGTATCCGTATACAGAATGAGGTACTGCTATGAATTTTCTTACTTAGAGAATACTTATATAAGTTCTGATATAGTAAATACTGATATAGATTACTGATGTTGAACCTGCACCAGCATACAAAATGAGGTCCTCATTCGAGTTTTCAAACTGAGCGACTGAAAACTAATTCTCTTGAAGGAAATCCTTTTTAGAAAGTCACAAATGCAAAAATAGATTCTTCAAGGGAGATAAAAATAGTTAGAAAACTCTTTGACCAATAAGATTTAGTGAAGAGTTAGCTAACCGTTAATTTATAATTTACGTTATATTTATTTATATGGCAATCACCAGTAAAGATTTAGTTATTCTTATAGTGCTCACTGACGAAAAAATACCACACACACAAACACACACGCACCTTCACACAAGCACACACACAGACACACCTATATATACACACACACACACACACACACATATATATATATATATATATATATATATATATATATATATATATAT
>JABUQX010069602.1:20000-37469 GCA_015478945.1 Trachelipus rathkii
TATATATATATATATTATTATTATTATTATACATATTATTATTATATCTATATATTATTATATATATATATATATATTATATATATTATATATTATTATTATTATTATATATATATATATTATATATTATTATTATTATTATTATTATTATATACACATTACATATATTATTACAAATCATATATAAAATATATAAATATATATATTATTATTATAATTAGTACACAAGAAGAAGAAAATGTTGATATTATATATATAATATATATATATATATATATATATATATTATTATTATTATTATATTATTAGAGTTATTATTATATATATATATATATATATTATATATTATATATATATATATATATATTATTGAAGATATTATTATTATATACATATATACATATTAATATATATATATTATATAGTATATATATATATATATATATATATATTTATATATATATATATATATATATATATATATATATATATATATATATATATATATATATATATATATATATATATATATATATTTAAGAAAGTATATTTATATATATATATATATATATATATATATATATATATATATATATATATATATATATATGTATTTATAGAAATATTTGCGCGACCACACTTTTCGATATGAAGGACTAGAGGTATTGGCTTCAAACTTGGAATATAATCTATATATGGGTTAAGCTCGAAACAGGGTAAATTTCAAGTCGGTGGGATGTATATAAGGGGTACTCACCCCCGAGAGCGTAGCCGCTACGCCCGCGTTTATGCCCTTTTGGCTTTCCAATTCCGAGATTGAGTTAACCCTAACGTCTCCCAATCGAGCCAGGTGTTCGATGCGCGTGAGAGAGAGAGAGAGAGAGAGAGAGAGAGAGAGAGAGAGAGAGAGAGAGAGAGAGAGAGAGAGAGAGAGAGAGAGAGAGAGAGAGCGAGAGTGCGCGCGCGCGTGCGCATACACATACAATATTATTATTATTATTATTATTATTATTATGTCGAAGATTCGATTCCCGAAGGGAATCGAATCTGAGTCGAAAAACGATTCATGCAAGGAATCGTTTTTTTACGCATTCCGACTTTGCTTTCCGCCGCGGTTTCTTCTTCGCATCCAGTTCTGAGTCCGATATATATCTACATGGGTTAGAGTTATCGTATTAGGTTAAAATTTGGAGGATGGTTAGATGGTGACGTAACCTCGATGTATACAAAGTTACGACCCCATGGGTCACCCGAAGGGGGACCACACCCCATAAAAAAATTAAATTGTACGTATAAGGCTGAAATTTGGAGAGAAGATTTAGAGTGTAATTTCTAGAAAGAGTTGGTATTGGAATCTGATGAGTTGGCTCCGGCACCGCAATATTGGTGTGTTTATATAGGTTTTCGAGGTCGTAGAGTTCGAATATGATGGTTATAAGTTCATATAGGGTGTCTAGGACCCCACAAAGGGGGATTCGCCCCCAAACCTGAAATATTGACATAGAACGATGAAACTCGGTATATACCCATCATATAAGGTGCTCACATCATATATGGGTTAAATAGCCGTACACACCCAAAAGGGGGTCTCCGGCCCCCAAACCTGAAATATTGACATAGAACGACGAAACTTGGTAAACATCTTTCTTATGATGTATCCTTGATAGAGAAAATAAAATAAATAAATAAAAAAAAAATTAAAAAAAAAAATAAAAAAAAAAAAAAATAAAATTTTTTTTAAAAATTTAAAATTTTAAAAATAAAATTTAAAAATAAATAAAAAAATAACAAAAAATTAAACATTTTTTATTCTTTTTAAGTTTATAACTTTAAAAATTTACGTTTTTTATATAAATCAAATACCCTCCAGAACCTCCTGAGCCTCTTGAGCCTCTTGAGCCTCTCGAGCCTCCCGAGCCTCCAGAGCCTCCTCACCCACCCCTCCCCCTCCCTACCCCAATCCTGGATATTTTTACATTAACATAGTAATATTTAACAAAATTTTATCATAACCTTGTCTGATTATTATACTGATCAATGAATATATTCTTGCGTAACAATAAAGCAAACATAGCCTCACCTGAACTACGAATATAATGTACAACAACAAAACCTAACACATCTTAAACGTGAATAAACATCTAACATTAACAAAGTTTCATACTTAACAACTGTACAGTAACTAACAATGCATACAATACGTAACCTACTCACACTTTTTCCAACATATCACTGATATTTTTACATTAACAAAGTAACATTTAACAAAAATTTATCACAATCTTGTGTAATTATCACACAGATCAATGAATATATGCCAGCGTAACAAAGTTTTCACATCAATAAAAGCAAACATAGCATCACCTGAACTACGAATATAATGTACAACAACAAAACCTAACATACCTTATGATCGAATAAACATCTAACATTAACAAAGTTCCATACTTAACAACTGTAAAGTAACTAACAATGCATACAATACGTAACCTACTCACACTTTTTCTAACATATCAAGGATATTTTTACATTAACATAATAACATTTAACAAAATTTTATCATAACCTTGTGTAATTGTCATACTGATCATTGAATATATACTGACGTATCAGAGTTTTCACATCAATAAAGCAAACATAGCATCATTTGAACTAAGAATGTAATGTGCATCGACAAACCTAACATGCATTAAGCATGACTAAACTGTTAACATTAACAATGTTCCATGAATATATGCTAACGTAACAAAGTTTTCACATCAATAAAGCAAACATAGCATCATCTGAACTACGAATATAATATACATTCACACAATTAAACTACGAATATAATGTACAATGACAAAACCTAACATACCTTACGCTCGAATAAACTGCTAACAATAACAAAGTTCCATATTTAACAACACTAAAGTAACTAACACTGCATACAGAACGAACAGATACGAAGCTGATGTTGAAAATATTCATTTAACAAATCAGTAGCACGCTGTGATTGTTTATTTATTTATTTATTTTTCAATTTTTTAATTTCATTTCTTTAAAACTTTTTGTTCTTAAAAAACTTTTATTTATTTTTAATTTCATTTCTTTAAAACTTTTTGTTTTTAAAAAACTTTTATTTAAAACTTTTTGTTTTTAAAAAACTTTTATTTATTTTTAATTTTTTTCTTTAAAACTTTTTATTTTTAAAAAACTTTTAACTTTATTTCTTTAAAACTTTTTATTTTTTTTTAAAAAAACTTTTAATTTTAACTTTATTTCTTTAAAACTTTTTGTTTTTTACTAAAAATTTTATTCTTTTTATGTTTATAACGTAAAAAATTTACATTTAAAAAACTTTTATTTATTTTTAATTTCATTTCTTTAAAACTTTTTGTTTTTAAAAAAACTTTTATTTAAAACTTTTTGTTTTTAAAAAACTTTTATTTATTTTTAATTTTTTTCTTTAAAACTTTTTATTTTTAAAAAACTTTTAACTTTATTTCTTTAAAACTTTTTATTTTTTTAAAAACTTTTAATTTTAACTTTATTTCTTTAAAAACTTTTTGTTTTTTACTAAAAATTTTATTCTTTTTATGTTTATAACGTAAAAAATTTACATTTTTACATACACTAAAACAGTAAATCAGTAAATCAAACCACCCATCCTATCATCCCCAACTCATCCATGATCTATAGATCTATTGATCTATTAGGATAACAGCTTACATAACAAAGTTTTATCACCGCTAAAGTTAAACTACGAACATAAGATACTTAACACACAGCAGCAGTACGAATAAATAGCCATCATTAGCATCTTAACCAATAAAGTTCACATGGAGGGAAGTAAAACAAGTTTTCATTTTTTATAGCATATAATTTTCAACGAAAAGAGCATTAAATAAATACATAAAAGCATACGTTTTATTTTAAACATATTAACTCATCTAATCAAGGGACAGAGGATTCTGTATAAATTGAGCAAGTTCTATATATTTCTCCAGAGATTCAATACCCTTTGAAAGGATGTAAGTATAAATACCGCTTACTGCATTAATCCATTCTTCGGCATACATAGGATCACTAGCACGCAGTCTCTCGTTCCAGAGAGAAGTAAACGTGTCCTGGCTGATAGTTGTTAACGCACTCCTATATATTGCATTATATGGTAAACCACATGTTTCATTGTAAATTTCGTAGATTACACCGTGAGCTATATGAATTAAGTCTTCGAGTATGTCAACATCTTTAAGATGAGACGTTAATTCGTTTTTCATTTTAACCAAAGCTGTAATATTTTCAGATGATTGAACAGTGAAACCTATACACGTACGTGCGAATGTGATAGCATCGATGGGTTTCCAATAGTTGCGTACATCAATACTTTTAACATTATAAGATGCAGTGAAAACAACCTCTATTCTATTATAACCTCTCGCATTGTCACCTCTGATGGATATTTCACCCGAAGGCGAGCCATCAGATCATCCATAATTAGCATTCACCCAAGTTTCCGAGGTATCGACAATCTTGATGAATTTTCAACCGAAATGAATAAAGGTCTATTATTTGCACCTGAATATAATATACATTCACACAATTAAACTACGAATATAATGTACAATGACAAAACCTAACATACCTTACGCTCTAATAAACAGCTAACAATAACAAAGTTCCATATTTAACAACACTAAAGTAACTAACACTGCATACAGAACGAACAGATACGAAGCTGATTTGAAAATATTCATTTAACAAATCAGTAGCACTCTGTGATTGTTTATTTATTTATATATTTTTCAATTTTTTAATTTCATTTCTTTAAAACTTTTTGTTCTTAAAAAACTTTTATTTATTTTTAATTTCATTTCTTTAAAACTTTTTGTTTTTAAAAAAACTTTTATTTAAAACTTTTTGTTTTTAAAAAACTTTTATTTATTTTTAATTTTTTTCTTTAAAACTTTTTATTTTAAAACCTTTTTAACTTTATTTCTTTAAAACTTTTATTTTTTAAAAAAACTTTTTAATTTTAACTTTACTTTAAAACTTTTTGTTTTTTACTAAAAATTTTATTCTTTTTATGTTTATAACGTAAAAAATTTACATTTAAAAAACTTTTATTTATTTTTAATTTCATTTCTTTAAAACTTTTTGTTTTTAAAAAACTTTTATTTAAAACTTTTTGTTTTTAAAAAACTTTTATTTATTTTTAATTTTTTTCTTTAAAACTTTTTATTTTTTAAAAAAACTTCGATTTTAACTTTATTTCTTTAAAACTTTTTATTTTTTTAAAAAAACTTTTAATTTTAACTTTATTTCTTTAAAACTTTTTGTTTTTTATTAAAAATTTTTTTTTTATGTTTATAACGTAAAAACGCATTTTTACAGACACTAAAACAGTAAATCAGTAAATCAAACCCCTATCCTATCATCCCCAACTCATCCATGATCTATAGATCTATTGATCTATTAGGATAACAGCCAACATAACAAAGTTTTATCTCCGCTAAAGTTAAACTACGAACATAAGATACTTAACACACAGCAGCAGTACGAATAAATAGCCATCATTAGCATCTTAACCAATAAAGTTCACATGGAGGGAAGTAAGACAAGTTTTCATTTATAGCATATAATTTTCAATGAAAAGAGCATTAAATAAATACATAAAAGCATACGTTTTATTTTAAACATATTAACTCATCTAATCAAGGGACAGAGGATTCTGTATAAATTGAGCAAGTTCTATATATTTCTCCAGAGATTCAATACCCTTTGAAAGGATGTAATTATAAATACCGCTTACTGCATTAATACATTCTTCGGCATACATAGGATCACTAGCACGCAGTCTCTCGTTCCAGAGAGAAGTAAACGTGTCCTGGCTGATAGTTGTTAACGCACTCCTATATATTGCATTATATGGTAAACCACATGTTTCATTGTAAATTTCGTAGATTACACCGTGAGCTATATGAATTAAGTCTTCGAGTATGTCAACATCTTTAAGATGAGACGTTAATTAGTTTTTCATTTTAACCAAAGCTGTAATATTTTCAGATGATTGAACAGTGAAACCTATACACGTACGTGCGAATGTGATAGCATCGATGGGTTTCCAATAGTTGCGTACATCAATACTTTTAACATTATAAGATGTAGTGAAAACAACCTCTATTCTATTATAACCTCTCGCATTGTCACCTCTGATAGATATTTCACCCGGAGGCGATCCATCAGATGATCCATAATTAGCATTCACCCAAGCTTCCGAGGTATCGACAATCTTGATGAATTCTTCAACCGAAATGAATAAAGGTCTATTATTTGCACCTCCGAATGGAATACAGGTAATATATCGCTCTCCATTCGTTTGACGAAAAAATATAAATACCACATCGTTGGGTATTACGAAGGTTCTCGTAAAGATATTTCTAACGAGCTTAGGAGCAGAATGAGATGTCATCTTACCAGCACAGCAAAAAGTGTCTTACTGTTGAAAATCGTATGTATAAACAGATTCAAAAGGTAATGAGATTCTTTCTTTCGACCAATCAGAAGAAAGTAAACAAGTATAGGACGGACGAACGAACCATATTGATTCAAATAATACCATGTATAGGCGCTATACCCTAATCGTTTTCTGTTCGTGTATATATTTTCTCGATCAGGTTTTACAGTCGAGTCATTTTCTGTTCGTATTTGTATTTTCAAACCCTGGCCTTACGAACAATTCGTTTCACGTTTGTATCTGTATTTCCTGTTTCATTAGAGTTATTAGATACAAGTCGAGAAATTGTTCAAACTCCTCCCATTTTTCGAAACATTACGCAATACCTATGATTCTCGTTTGATTAATTTTCGAAACATTAAGCAATACATTTGATTCTTGTTTGTCACATGGTCAACATAGCAAATTTTATTAAAAACATTTTATGTTTTTTGCTGAGGTCTTTATGTTTTATAACATTAGCATAGTAATTTTTTTTTTAAGAAAACCTAACAAAAATTTATCATGACATAACCTACATATCATACTAATCAATGAATAAATGCTAATCTATACAGGGTTGTCAAATTATCTTATACATTGATCAACAAGTATACGCTAACATGACAAAGCTTTTTACCTTAATAAAGCTAACATAGCATCATCTGAACAGATAATATAATGTACAACAACAAACCTAACACATCTTAAACACGAATAAACTGTTAACATTAACAAAGTTCCACACTTACCATCAGTGAAGTAACTAACATATCATACAAAAACGTAACCTATGCATACTTTGTCAGGCGTATCTCTAACAAGGACCATACCTTATTCACACTTTTTTTCAAACATTTCTAACATTTCACTGTTATTTTAGAGTAACATAGTAACATTTAACAAAAAACGTATCATAACTCTAACCTATTTATTATCATACTGACCAACTAATATAGGCTAACGTAACAAAGTTTTTCATATCAATAAAGCTAACATATAACCTGAACTAAGAATATAAACAGTTAACATTAACAAAGTTTCATACTTAACAACAGTAAAGTAACTAACATTGCATACAGAACGTATCCTATTCCCACTTTTTTCAAACATATCTCTAACATATCACTGTTATTTTTACATTAGCATAGTAACATTTTAACAATAAGTTACCATAACTTAACCTAATTATCATACAGATCACCAAATATATGCGGACGTAACAAAGTTTTCACATCAATAAAGCTAACATATCATATCCTGAACTAAGAATATAACATCCAATGACAAAACCTAACATACCTTATGATCGAATAAACGGCTAACATTAACAAAGTTCCATACTTAACAACACTAAAGTAACTAACAATGCATACAGAACGAACATGTACGAATCTGATGTGGGCCCTGTTTCACTAGAGTTATCAAATACAAGTCGAGAAATTGTTCAAACTCCTCCCACTTTTCGAAACATTACGCAATACCTATGATTCTTGCTTGGTTCGTTTTCGAAACATTACGCAATACCTTTGATTCTTGTATGGTTCGTTTTCGAAACATTAAGCTATACATTTGATTCTTATTTGAAACAGGGTCAACATAACAAATTTATTAAAAACATTTTGTTTTTTGCTAATGTCTTTATGTTTTATAACAACTCTAAAAACTTTTATTTTTTAATTTTATTTCTTTAAAACCTTTTTTTTTTTGTTTTTTTGTTTTTTTTTTTAACTTTTAATTTTTAATTTTATTTCATTAAAACTTTTTGTTTTTACTAAAAACTTTTTGTTTTTACTAAAAACTTTTAATTTTTAATTTTATTTCGTTAAAATTTTTTGTTTTTACTAAAAATTTTATTCTTTTTATTTTTATAACGTAAAAAATTGGGTTTTTACATACCCAAAAGCAGTAAATCAGTAAATCAACCCATCCACCCTACTCTCCTCATCGTCACCTACCATCCCATGATCTATCGATCTATCGATCTATTGATTCAAGTGACATTTCGTGTATCATTTCGGATAAACATAACATAAAAACAAGTTCTTTATACACTGATCAACGAATATATGATACCATAACAAAGTTTTCCCATTAATAAAAACTAACATAGCATCATCTGGTCTAAGAATATAATGTACAACAATAAACCTAACATATCTTAAACATGAATAAGCTGTTAACATTAACAAAGTTCCATACTTAACAACAGTAAAGTAACTAACAAGGCATAAAAAAACGTAACCTATGCATACTTTGTCAAGCTATCTCCAACATATATCAATGTTTTTCAGATTAACATGGTAATATTTAACAAAATATTATCTAATCTTGTATAATTATCATACTGATCAACGAATATAGACTAACGTAACATAGTTCACATTAATAAAGCTACATAGCATCATTCTAACTAAGAATATATTCCGCGACAACAAACGTAACACACCTTAAACCATGAATAAACTGTTTTACATTAACAAGTCCATTAACACCAAGTAAAGTAACTAACATTGCGCAAAGCGTCTCCTACTATACTTTTTCAAGCATATCGTTAGCATATTAACTGTTAGATTTACATTGATACAGTAATTTACTAAATTTTTCACACCTGTCTAATTATTCATACAGGACCATACGAATTTTATGCGCACGTGCTACACAAAGTTTTATCTTACATTGACTTATAGTAAATTACTTTACAAAAATTTTCAATTATACCTTACTATATATCTATTAAAAATTTCGAGAATATATAGCAAAAACACTTATATATCTTAAAGTTTGTTACCAATGACTTTGGAATAAAATAATACTATAAAAAGTTGTTTGCATTATTTACTATAATCTAAAAAAAGTTTTTCGAATAAATGTCAATAGTAAAGTGGTAATATCACCAATTTTAAAGCTGTACAATCAGTAAATCAGATCAGAAGCCCCCATTCTTCTTATCCCTCCCTTATACCATCCTTAGCCGTGACCTGTGTAGGTGATTTCTATTGAACAGTGATTTCAGATCACATATGAGTAATCATTTTTCGGATAAACATAGTAAAATAAAGTTCTTTGTATGATTACTAACCTAAGGAATATATGCTAATGAGTATACATTGTTTTTTCACATTAAATAAATTGCTAACATAGCTTATTGGACCTTAATTACGAATATAATGTACAATGACAAGAACTAACACACCTTACGCACGAATAAACTACTACATTAACAAACTTCCGCACCTAACAACAGTAAATGTACCTCAACACAGCGTACAAACCGTAACTATTCACACTTTTTCAAGCATATCTCTAAATATCAATGTTAAAGTTTTAATTAACACTAGTTGATTCTACGTCGAAAATTTCGGTATATTTCGGTAACATAGCACAAAATGAGTTCTTTTATACTAACATCGACATATGCTAGACATAACAGGTTTTTATATTATAAGCTACCATAGCATATATGAACTAAGAAAATATGTCAAAACAATCTATACACAACTTAGCACGATAAACTGTTACACATAACAAAGTTCAGACTTAACAACGGATGAAGGACTACATTGCATACAAACCTACCTATTTCATACTTTTTCCAAGATATCTCTAACTAGCGTTAATTTTACACTGACAGTAATATTTAACAAGAATTTTATCATAACTTGTACTAATTATCATAAAGACCAGAATAAATGTAAACCATAACAAATGTTTATCACTACATAATAATAAGTTTCTTTGGATAAAATATCATGGTCAATAAAATTGTCATAGTTTACTGATTTTAAAGCTGTAAATTAGTAAATCAACATCAACCCTCCCACCTCGCCCCCATGATTTTGATCTATTGATCTATTGATTCATGACACATTTCGAGTACCATTTCGGATAAACATAGAACAAAAATAAGTTCTTTATATACTAACTAACGAATATTGGATAGTAACATAGTTTTTTAACAGGTTAATAAGCTCATTAACATAACCTGAACTAAGAATTAAGTCAAGAAAACCTAACACACATACGTACGAAATAAACTACTAACATTAACAAACTTCCGCACTTAACAGCAGTAAGTACCTACACTTCGTAAAACGACCTATTCATATTTTTATCGATATCTCTAACAATCAATGCTAAATTTTAACATTAACATCGCTAATATTAACAAAAATCTTAATCATAAACCTGTCCTATTTATCATTGTCGTGACAAAGAATACTATATGCTAACGTAACAATTTTTTTACATCAATTCGTATTATATTTACAAAATCAAACATCGTCTAAATATCATAACCCTAGCGAATAATTTGCAAACATGAAAGTTTTAACCAAAGCTAACATAAAATAAAAATTTTAATCCTGACTAACATAAAAATGAAGTTTTCTTTTTATGAAAGGGAAAATAAATATCATCAGTAAGCGTAATAGTTTACTGATTAAAGCAGTAATAGTAAATTCTGTAAATCAGCTCCATCCTGCATTCCCATACCATCCACCCGCTGTGATCTATTGAACTATTGAATTTCAAGTCATATTTTCGGAGTATATTTTGGAGTAAACATTACATTAAGAAACAAGTTCTTTTATCTGACTACGAATAATGCTTACAAAAACAAGTTTTAGCATGAATAAAGCTAACATATATACCCACTAAGAATATAATGTAACAAATGCAACTAACATTACCACGCGTATGATAATCAAGCTTACATCTCTGAATTCTTCCCTACTTAATCAAAGGTAAAGTAGCTCAACAAGGTCATACATACTCGATATGTTCCACTTTTCTCGCATATATGCAACAACGGGTAAAGCCGTATTATCTAACAAAATCTTAACAAAGTGACCAATCTATCAAAGATACCAGCATCTTGAATATGAATTGATACTATCTTAATCAAAGTGTCACTCGTTTCGAGTTTAACATCATTTGAACCATGAATAAACACAGGCATCAACAAAATTCTAGGGCAAACCTAACATTACTCAACAAAATCTTAACCTAGGCTCACGTTTCTAAACATCATCGTCAGTTAACACGGTATTTTACAAAAACTCATCATTTCTCTAATCAGTGTTATTTCACATTGGTCATAGTAATATTTACATAACGTACCTACTTACGAATAAACAGTTTTTCATTAACCAAGAGTATCTAAAGCAACACAACCTTCCGAGAGAAAACCCAATGTGGATGTCCCCTTGAGGTGTGAATCCTGAGAGGGGAGATCACCCCGAAGGGTGTAGCGGGCATTACCCTTCCGATGCTATGTTTGGTTAAAACTTTGTTATGTTTGCAAATTATTGCTTGGGTTATGATATTTGACTAGGTTATGATGATTTTTGTTAAATATTACGATAGTTGATGTAAAAATTTGTTACGTTAGCATTATATTCTTTGTCATTATGATGATAATAGACGGTTTATTATAAATTTTTTGTTAAATTTTACGAAGTTAATGTAAATTAACATTGATTTGTTAGAGATATGATTGAAAAAGTATGAATACGGGTATCGTTTTGTATGAAGTGTTAGGTAATTTACTGCTGTTAAGTGCGAAGTTTGTTAATGTTAGTATTTAAGCAACTTATTTTTATGTTATGTTTATGTAAAATATTACTCGAAATATGACTTGAAATCAATAGTTTCAATAGATACAGGCGGTGGGAGGGTGGGAATGCAGGGATGGGAGACTTGATTTACTGATTTACTGATTTTACTGCTTTAAAATAGTAAATCTCTATTACGCTTTAACTGTGATATTTAATTCATAGAAGGTGGTATTTTATTATGTCAGGATAAAATTTTTTATTTTTTATGTTATGTTTGGTTAAACTTTGTTATGTTTTTGCAAATTATTCGCTAGGGTTATGATATTTAGACGAGGTTATTATGAATTTTTTAAATATTACGAAGTTGATGTTAAAAAATTTGTTACGTTAGCATTAAATTCTTTGTCAGTATGAAAAATATGACAGGTTTACTGATAATTTTTGTTTAATATTACGATGTAATGTAAAATTTAGCCATTGATATGTTAGAGATTGATTTAAAAAGTTGAAAGGGTACGTTTTTGTAGCGAAGTGTTAGGTACTTTTCTGCTGTTAAGTGCGGAAGTTTTGTTAATATGTTAGGTAGTTTATTCGTACGTATGGTGGTTGTTAGGTTGTCGTTTGGACATTATAGTTCTTAGTTCTAGGTTATGTTATGTTTAGCTTTATTATGTACGAATATCGATTTATTATGTTAGCATATTTTTCGTTAGTTAGTATTGATAAAGATGTTTGATTGTTCTTTTGTGGGTTTTGGCTGTTGGTGGTTGTTTGAATATTGTTTGTGTTAGTGTTTTATCCGATGAAGTGATTATTCGAATTGTGTCTGAATCATAGTAATCAATTAGTGCAAGCAGATGCATGATATGGTCTGGAGTTGTGTCGAGGTGGGGAGGGGTGTGATGGTTGGATTTACTCATTTTATGAGCTTGAAAATTTAGTGTAAACTAATGCAATTTACCATGATATTTATTAAAGAACTTATTTTAGTATTGTTATGTTTTGTGATATAATATGTTGTTATGTTTTACAGTTATTCGTGGTCTGTATGATAGATTAGACGAAGTGTATTGATATAAGTTCTTGTTAAATATTGATGTGTGCATGTGTAAAATTAACGTTTATAGTGTTAGAGATATGCTTGGAAAAAGTATGAATAGGTTAGGTTCTGTATGCAATGTTTTACTTTATCGGTGTTAAGTGTGGAACTTTTGTTAATGTTAGTAATTTATTCGTGCTTAAGTTGTGTTAGATTTGTTGTTGTACATTTATTTTCTTAGTTCATATGATGCTATGGTAGCTTTATTAATATGAAAATACCTTGTTATGTTAGCATATGTTCGAATGGTTTGTTTAATGAATTCATTTGTGCTATGTTTAATTCCGAATTGAACTCGAAATGCGACGTAAAATCAATAGTGTTAATGTAAAATTAACATTGATTTTGTTACGAGATATGCTTGAAAAAGTGTGAATGGTTTACGTTTTGTACGTGCTGTGGCTAGGTACTCTTTATAAGCTAATTTTGGAATTTTGTTAATGTATTAGTTTATTCGTGCGTAAAGGTTGTTAGTGTTTTGTCATTGACATATTATATTCGTAGATTGGTAAAGCTATGTTAGCTTTATTAATGTGAAAAACAATGTTACGTTAGCATATATTCATTTTTTTTTTTTTTTTTTTTTTTGGGTTAGTGTACAGGACCTTATTTTTGTGGAATTTTATGTTTATCCGAAATGTATTATCTCGTTATGTGGATGCTGAATCACTAGTTCGATAGATCATAAGGTCACGGCTTGGTGGTTAGGGAGGGTAGGATGGGGCCTGATGGTGTTTGATTTACCGATTTACAGCTTTAAAATCGTTGGATCTATTTTATCACTTTACTATGACGATTTTATTCGACTCAAATTATTTATGTTATGTTAATGTTTGGATAAAACTTTGTTATTTTTATGTTATGTTTTGGATAAAGACTTTGTGTATGTTTGAGAATTATTCGTTGGGGATTATGATATTAGGTAAGGTTATGATAATATTTTTTGTTATAATTATTACCTTGCTCAATGTAAAAAAACTTTGTTAGGTTAGCATATATTTGTTGGTCTGTATGATAATTAGACAGGGTTGTGATAAATTTAGTTAATTTACTGTATCATATGTAAATATAACGTTAATTGCTACGAGATATGCTTGAAAATTATGAGTAGGATACGTTTTGCGTGCAATGTTAGTTCTTTACTGGTGTTAATGTGGGACTGTTTGTTATTGTTTAAAAGTTTATTCATGTTTTAGGTGTGTTAGGTTTGTTGTTGCCCATTATATTTGTAGGTCAGATAATGCTATGTAAGTTTATTATGTGAAAACTTTGTTACGTTAGTCTATATTCGTTGATCAGTATGATAATTTATACAAGGTTATGATGTATTTGTTGGTTAAATATTGACCATGTTATCGGAAAATTAGATCATTTGCTATGTTAGAGATTCGAATTGCCAAAGCCATTGCATAGGTTATGTTTTTTTGCATCATAAGTTGGTTACTCCTTTTGTTAAGTATGGACTTTGTTATGTTACGTTATATCTGTTTAAGGGTATGTTAGGGTTTATTGTTTGACATTATATTTTAGACCTAGATGATGCTATGTTTATTTTTATTTAATGGGAAAATTGAGATTCTGCGTTAGCATATATTCGTTTGATCAGCGTATAAAGAATTGGTTTTCATGTTATGTTTATCTAAAAAAGAAAATGATACATGAAATGCATTTGCCATTAGATCGATGAATCGATTTAAGATGTTAGTGGTAGGTGACAATGAGGAGAGTAGGGTGGATGGGTTGATTTTCTGATTTACTGCTTATGTAAAAATGCAAAATTTTTTACGTTATAAAATAAAAAGAATAAGGATTTGCTAAGTAATTTCGAAATTAAATGGAACAAATATCAAATAAAATCTTGCAAGTAAAAACAAAAGTGTTTTTTGTTTTTTAATGAAATAAAATTAATAAATTTATTTTAAAAAATGAAAAAAAAAAAAAAAAATGAAAAGAAACAAAGAAAACAAAAGGTATTTTTTGAAATAAAATTAAAGTAAAAGTTTTAGAATTGTTATGAACATAATTTTTACTCACATAAAAAATGTTTGAAAAAATTTGTTATGGTTGACCCTGTTTTCAAATAAGAACGAAATGTATTGCTTTTAATGTCTTCGAAAACGAACAACAAGAATCAAAGGTATTGCTTAATGTTTCGAAACGAACCAACCATGAATCATAGGTATTGCGTAATGTTTCGAAAAGTGGAAGGAGTTTGACAATTTCTTGACTTGTATTTGATAACTCTATTGAAACAGGAAATACATTCGTGACATGTTGTTCTGGTATGCATTGTTAGTTTCTTTTAGTGTTGTTAAGTAAGGACCTTTGTTAATGTTAGCCGTTTATTCGATCTTAAGGCATGTTACGTTTGGTGAAAGTATTTTTGTTACTTAAACATATGATTGTTAGCTTTATCGATGTGGAAAACTTTGTTACTCTCGTCATATTTTGGTGATATTTTATGATATACTTGTGTTAGGTGTATGTGATGCCTGTTTACCCGCCATACGTTCCACTTTTAGTGAACTATGTTAGTTTTAACATGAAATACTGTTTTTGTTTACTTTTGTTGAGGATCTGTCGTTGGATATTTTGTAAGATTTCTTAGATAAATAGGATTGGATACTGTTTGTGTATGCTATTTGTTGTTTATAAATTGTTTATACGGTTAGTTTTGATTCTGTGTTAATTTTTTATATTCAGGAATTATTTTTCTAATTTTTGACATATTTTTTCGTAAAATCGTTATGTTTCCCTAATTTAAGGCAAATAAAGGCCTTATAATAAAAATTTTTGAATAATTTTTATTTAATAAATATATTTCAAAGGTATACATTTAAAAAATCACGTCAAGAAAATTTAAAGAAACTGTAGTACACTTTCGGTGATGTTCCCAAAAGTGGAACGTTGGCGGGAATGAGTATACAATTTGCGACTGTTTTTCAGAATTTATCAAATATTTGCATATATAGTAATTTAATATAGTATTATATATATGGCAGTTTAGTATATATATATTATATTATATATATATATATACCAGCTATTATATATATATATATATATATTATATTATATTATATTAATTATAATGAGAGAGAGAGAGTAGGAGAGAGAGAGAGAGGAGAAGATCTTTTGGTCAACCAGTTATGATTTAGAAATTCCAATCTTTGCTAAAACTCTGAGTAGGGAAAACTTTCGATCCATCAAAAAGTATTTTCATGTCGCTGGTAATAGCAACCTTTCCTACTCTAAAGTTGCTAAGGTGTTGCCACTTCTAGATATGCTTAGAACAAATTGCCAGAGATTTGGCGTTTTCCATGAATACTTAAGCATTGATGAAGCTATGATTCCATATCACGGCCACCATAGTGCAAAACAATTTATTCGAAATAAACCAGTAAAGTTTGGTTATAAAATGTGGATGATGTGCAGCTCAAATGGATACCCATACAACTTTTACATTTATTGCGGCAAGGAGGGAGACCAAAAACTACCTTTAGGATATCGTGTTGTAATGAAAATGCTTGAACCTATTCCTTGACACTATACTTTTTGGTTTTTGATTTATTTTTTTACTAGTCATAAATTGATGATTGATTTAGGTGAGCGAAACATTCGAGTTTATGGTACAATTCGAGAAAATCAAAGGAAAGTGTCCATTAGAAACCAAACAACAATTATTAAAAAAAAGGAAAGGGATCATTTGATTTCAAGTCAGATGGAAAAGTTGTGTGTGCAAAATGGAATGAAAATAGCATCGTTTGTGTTGCTAGTAACTACTACGGTGCAAATCCAATTCGGGCAACAGAAAGGCGTGTAAAGCAAGAACATAAAAAGATTGTTACTCAGCCGTATCTCATACACAAGTATAATCAAGGAATGGGAGGAGTTGATGTGTGTGATAGGATGTTAGCTTCTTATAGGACAATGATAAGGTCCAAAAAGTGGTGGTGGAAATTGTTTTCGAACATAATAAATTTGTCTATTGTAACAGTCTCTAGATTTTACCAGTACCTCAAATCCTTCTTCAAGAGTTACTCATTTAGAATTTAGAAGAGAGGTTACTCGTTCTTTGATCAGAGTGGAAAGAAAAAGGCAAAGACAAGGCGGTCCAACATGTCCCACCGCAAAAGCTGTTCGATATGACTCAGTAAACCACTTTCTTGAGTCCACTACACAAGGCAGGTGTGTGGTTTGCACAAATAATACAAAATTTCATTGTATAAAATGTAATAAACGATTACATAAAATATGTAACGAAATATTTCACAAAATAATAAATGAATTCCTTTTATCCTATATATTATATAATATAATATATATATTATTAT
>JABUQX010069603.1:0-17500 GCA_015478945.1 Trachelipus rathkii
GGCGGGACACGAGTGTCTTTTCACAGTTGTCGCAGCTCTCCTACGTAACGTAGGAGAGCGAGAAGGCATGAAGGCATTAATGTATTCCTTCCCTTTTCCTCTCACTGGATAAAGCTCTCTCGGGAAACTAGAGTATAAGCCGGACGTACGGAAGACGCCAGAACCCGAAGGTTCTGGCGGTCTTCCGGACCAAAAGTTGAAAAACTCAAATCACAAGGCGATCCCGGAGAGGTGCAGCCCCGCCGTCTTGCGCCTCGACGCTTTCCCGCCTTCTTACGAGGTTCGAAAAAAGGCGAAATTTCCGCCTACGGGAAACAAGTAGAGCCCTTTTTCTCGAACCCGTTGAGCTCTTGAACGATTCTGCTGGCAGCCGTGGAGCGAGGTTTCTCGGGAGGCGGCCACTGGCCGTACCTAAACATCTACGAGCAAAGCAGCCGAGACAACCTTTACCTCCCCGACTGAAGATTGGCCATCCTCGCTATACGGGAGAAGAAGAAGATATTCTTCCTGGTAATAGAGGAAGAGGTGCCAATACGCCTTCGTACTCGCAGGCAGATAAAAAAAAAAATAAGCCCCATATCCTCGCTCCTGCGCTCCACTTCTCCCGAGAATCAGATTGCATGCGGAGAGTAGGGGGGAAAGATAGATGATGAAGGCATCGGAGATGAGTGCTCCCGGCGGGTAGAGTCACCACTCGGAAGTTCGAGAACCGTATTAATGTCAAGTCACGTCTCTCTCTCGTCAGAGTATGCGGATACGCAGGCCTAGAGGTCGTGGAGGGACTAGCCGGATGGAGGAACTTTCACGCGTCTTAACACCGCTGGTCGCAGGGCAACAAAAGCTCGATGAGATCCGCCCACGCGCCTGGCTGCTGGCGGGACACGAGTGTCTCTCACAGTGTCGGCAGCCTCTCCTAGTAATGATGTAGATCTCCTGCACTCGGCACGCTCCGAGGGACCCCTCGGCATTATTATGACCTCCCTTTGCCCTCTCACTGGGATAAAACTCTCTCGACTAGAGTATTACGAGTGGGAAGCCGGACGTACGGAGAGACTGCCAGAACGAGGTGGCGGTTCTTCCTGGGACCAATAACGTCTGAACAAAAAACCTCGAACGATGAGGGGAGAGGGTGTTCGAGGTCCCGGAGAGTGTGTTGTTGACGCGTTGGCGCTCTAGCTTCCCTGCCTTCGAATGCGTCGGGTCCGAAAAAAGGCGGATGTTTCCGCCTTTAGGAAAAAAAGGTAGAGCCTTTTCTCGACCCCGTTGAGCTCACGATTTCCTGGTCGGTGGAGGTATCTCGGAGAGGCGGCGCCTGGGCCCGCCCCGTCTAGAAAACATCTACGAGCGCGAGCCGAGTCCGAGGACAAACCTTACCCCGACTTGAAGATTGGCCATCCTTCCTCGCGAGAAAAAGAAGAGGTCTTCCCTGGTAGGGAAGTGCCAATGACGCTTCGTACTCGCAGGCGGACGCCCCATCGCTCCCGCCTCCCACTCTCCGCGAGATAGTTGCATGCGGAGAGGTGGAACGGGAAGATGATGGTGAGGCATCCCGGAGATGAGTTTCTCTCCCGGGTTCACACTCGGAGGTCCGAGCATCCCGTGGGCGTAGCTTATAGTGGTTTAAGTCAATGTCACGGTCTCTCGTCGCGTTCAGAAGTGTACGCCAGGCCTAGAGCGTGGGACTGATGGCGCCGGGATTGAGAGACCCCACCGCTCGTCTGTGTGTCAGCTGGGCAAAGCTGATGGAGACCGCCATGCTGGGGCGGGACAAGAGTGTCTTCTCACAGTTGTCGCAGCTCTCCTACGTAAGTAGGAGAGGCGAGAAGGCAAATTCCTACCTTCCCTCTCATGGATAAAGCTTCTCTCCGACAAGATCCTTAAGCCGGACGGTACGGAGAGACTGCCAGAACGAGTGGCGGTTCTCCGGGACCAAAGTGGAAGCTCAAAACGAAGGGGGTCGAGAGTCCCGAGAGAGCTGCAGCGTGGCGGCTCGAGCTTCCCGTGCTCTCGAGGCCGAGAAAAAAAAGGCGGAATTTTTTCCGCACTTTACGAAAAATAGAGCTCTTCGACGAGTGGAGTTCTTGGGGTTCACGGGGAGACCAAGGGCGGATGCTCGGGCCCCTAGAAACATACGAAACGGCTGCCATGAGAAAACCTCCCCCGACCCTCGAGACAAAACCCCTATCCCCCGCCGCCCACCTAAAAAGAACCATAAATAAATCACCACATTTTCGATCTCCGGTCTGCCTCGTCACCATCAAATTTTCACTCAATCAAAATTTTTTCAACCCCGTTGTAAAGATTTAGATCCACACATCCTCTACCACTTCCTAAAGACGCACCTTGTTCTTTCGACCAATCTGAGTAACACCGTGTCAGGTCACCAGAACGTAGCTCCGTTCCTCTACCAACAGACTACCCTAGCCACCCACTACCTACTCTTCCCCTTACAACACTCAATAAACTTATTCCCCTATAATTTCTACAGTTCCCCCTTTTCTCCCTTACCCTTATACGAAGGTACTGATTACCGCTCTCCTCCAATCCCTTTGGACTATACCCTCCATAAAACGCCTTATTACACAAACTTCCAAATCGTCTAATCAATCACCCATGCGTCGACCTCCGCGTCCGAGGTTTTGATCAGTTCACAGTATTCATCTTATACCTGCCAGATATTATACCCAGGCTTCCAACTTTTCAGCTCCACTCCATAACCCATTACCTCCTCCGTCACTAAATTAACCTCATCTCAACCAAAAATAAACCCCTATTCCATCGTTGGCACCATACAAAACCGCACACATTCCAACTAACACCTCATCATTACTGTTAATATTGGGTGCAGATTTTCGGAAGTGTTCTTTTTCCACACTCCCCTCGAGCGATCGATCTCATCAGTTGGACAAAAGCACCATCCCTATCATTGGTTCTCCAAGCGAGAGTTCCTCCTCCTCATTTCTCATTATTAACCTTCGCTCGTTCTTCTGTCTCATTGAACACTGGAGTTCGAAGAAGTGTTCCAATCCATAACCTTCAACAAGAACCAAAAATACGTCTGCTACATTTACACCGACTAAGAAAGCACTTTTTAGCTTATTTCGCTTTCCCTGATAAACTCCTTATGAGAATCTCAACGTCATCTTTCTTTTGAATCTTCCATCATGTGTAGTGTATCATGGTCAATAGAACCCACGCTTCTATGTTTAGCCTGGTTAACCGCTGGGTTCATCAGCCCCTCTTCTTCCCATTCCATTCGTTATGATGGTCCATCATTCTGCTCACTTCCTACTTTAGCACATTCTCAGGCACTACTTCCTTTCGTCCTTCACTTATCTCATACTCAATGAGTGTCCTAGCCTTCTCCACCCAGGACATTTGGCTCAGTATTCAAACTGTTCACATTCAACCGTTTACTAGCGAGCGCTCTTACGGTATCATCCTCTCTCCTTATTATAGTTCCTAATGCGCAAACCTCTCCCACTTCTCAACAATACCTCTGGAGAGATGGTATAACCTACTCCTTTCGATATGCACTCGTGGCGCGTCGTCTCCACTCCCCAAGCCCCCCCCGCCGCTACACTTAAGTACATAGAGACGAACATTAATGTATCGCTCCGCATAAATGCCCGTATTCCTATATAGCGGCCCGTACTACTGATTATGCTCACCATCCTGAACACATATACTTCAACCGTCTCGCACTTCTGTGCGAGCCCACTATCACTAAATGCAACTCAGTCAACTTCTTCACCTTCGATACCCATCCTCTACCTCCTTACACCAACTCTAGTATACTTATGGATACTCTTGTGTTATAAAGAAGAGTTCGGGCATATAGACTTCACCGACGGAATTCCACTTACACAGCCATTGTACCTGCTCTCCTTCACAGGAAAATTAACGTCACACTTGGCCTGACAACGTGTGCGTCGAGTGTTCTCCCGCCTACTCCGCAACTTTACCACACCCTATTAATATCGCATGTTTCCGTGACCTAGTCGAAAACCTGAAATCGAGAGGGAAAAAATCACGGGAAGTGATCTCTCGCGATATTACTCTATAAGTACAGTCGATCGTTCCGCGGAGAATGAGCCATAAAAATAAAAGGCGTTAGTAATATATATTTACTTACGCTATATATATATATATCATATATATATATATATATATACTATTACGGTCTCGAAGAAAAGTGTTTTGTGGAAATTCTGGATTTATCGGTCTCATTATAGGTATCTGGGAGGATATATAGTAGTATATATATATATACCTACGATAGTGGGGTAATATAATATGGCCTAGGTGAATAATTATCTCTCTGAACATAATAAACTATATACGATATAACATTAAAAACGAAAGTCAAGATGAAGAAAAGAAGAATCCACTTATTCCGTTTCATCATCCTAAAAAATTATAGGTACCTGACTCTCACGTCATAGCTAATAAGGTAGATATATATTATATATATAGGAACTTTCGCCCGGCGACAGAAATATATATATAATGATATAATAGTATACTATAGAATATATATAGTCTAAATTATAGATATATTCCTTTTATACGTTATTGTACTATGTCAGTCTAGGTAGTAGAATGATTATGAGTATTAAAAGATCTACCATGACAATTAGTCTAGACATATATATAGTATCTATATATCACTAGTGATTTAATTCACCACCCTATGACTACATATTCATCTATAAAATATACATTATATATATACTCACTCACACTCACTCAGTAGTGTCAATATAAAGACAGAGCTAGTAGTATTATATAAAACTACGTTATATACTGACATTAGGATAATTACTGATTGTCTATATATACTCATGACTTATAATTTTATTCAAACATATTTTATTCTGGTAGCTATATTAACTATCTATGAAATATATTTTTCATATATTATATAATCCTGGATCTATTGTTTATACTAATCACAGGTATATATCAACACTTCTCAGGCACACTACTTTATTTATATATTTTATTTGTATAATATTCTTCAATCAGATGATATTATACAAAGTTATATAAGAATATTGAGCTTAATACAGCTAGTACAAGTAGACTCATACTCGTGGCTACTTATTAACTATCACAATCGAATACTATATAAAAATATATATAGCTAAACTTAGGTAACTCACATTCTACTAACCTCGACCGGGGGAAACTGTTAAAATAATATTATGATAAATAAAATACCCATATTAGGAATAGGTAATATATAGTAAATCTACTAATCCTATACTACTAAGATATATATAGTATATAGATAATAATAAGATTATATATATAATAGATATAAATACTAAGACATGATCTATGATAATATATAATAGGCCAGCGCCTATATATGCGTAGTATATAGTTAGACCTCCCCAACTCTACTATATTGATCAGAACGAGATATAACAATAATAAATATAAAGCTATATCTTTCTACACCTTCCCCTAATACCGGATATATCTAACCTATATTACACAATACTCTCATATTGGGATTAATGCGATAGTAATAATATCTGAAGGATGTACTTACTAGCTAATACTATGCCTGATATACTACTAGTACTAATATATGGTTAATATCCCTACTTACCTATCTTTATATAGTAGTATATATATTCTCAATGTTGTCATAACGAAAATCACTCATATATGACATGCTAACTACAATATCTGGAGTTAAAACCGGTGTGTCGGGTTTGAAAAATAGCATTGTTATCCGGTGAGTTTTCAAATTAACTCTCCGCCGTCTCCCATTACCCCATGTTTATCTATAGATAAGATCTAAAAATAGAGCTACTCAATTCAAGTTTAGCTTGACGGATATGCGGGCAAAGAGACTACCGTTCTAAGGCGCAGTCTTTTTCGTTAGGGAGCACTCGTCCTGCAAGAGCTCATCCAAATATGTCAATTCCAAAAGGTTTTTTTGGACCTTGCCAAGGACAGGAGAAGCGCCAATGCCTTAAGAAAGGAGTAGAGGACATAGTTCCACCACTAAATCAATATATCTTTTTATTTAAATATAACTTTTATACGTTACAACTTTTCATTCTTTTTTTTAACCAAACTTAAAAATTAGGACATGAGGCTAAAATGCAAGACATGATTAAATCTTTTTTATTCATGCCCGAAGATTGAGACAATTTATTTCAACGAGCCTATTCAGTAGCTTATGTTTGCTGACACAAATTATGAGCAACCAATTAGTGCTAAAAATTATAGTTATGTCGCCTAACATTAGTTTACAGAATTTAGTTATTTTCGATATTGCATTAAAATTATTAATTGATTAGAATTTTAGATTGTAATATTTTCATAAAATAATTTTTCAATACAACAGATAATGTCTTATGATTTTTGGGCTTGGATGGTAATTTTTTTAACATCATTTTTTTATATATATAAAGAAAAAAAAGTATTATCTCTCTTTCCTCTATTTTCACTACATCGTTTAAAGTTACGGACTATCATACAAGTAGTTTAGTCGTTATCTAAGACCTACTAAGGTTGGATATGCCTCCATTATCAAATATCTGTGAAATAATTATTGGTTTGTTTATTAATTTTGATGATAACAATGCTTTACCCATAGCAAATTAGGGCTCGAGTGTCGCCAATATAGCCGAACAACGCTCTCTTTCGCCGCAAAGCTTATAGTGGTTAATTCTTATGACTTATACCTAGAAAAAGGTATCGAAAAGCAAGTTCCATTGTCGCCTAAAACTGTCGCACTATTCTTCCTTGAGATAACTTGTTTGAATTTTCAGATAGATTTCCAGAAATTCAATACTCTTTAATATAACATATCAGATACTCTAATTTTTTTAGTCAAGATGTAAAATATAGAACAGTTATTTTGATTACCTGCATTGTTTTTATTATAATGCGATATAGCTATTGTTTGTATATTTACATTAATGCTTATCGCCAATCCTTGGCTTAATTCCGATTGATGCTTAACTGCTCATTCTTCATTTGTTCAATCAAGGAATAAAAAGTCCCGACTTCATTTGCCAACGTTGAAATTACAACCGAAGTCAAACCATATATCTACAAGTTGGGTATTTGATCTAGTGCATCCATAGCATCTTCATAACCACCACTAGTTGTTCCATATACATGAGTAAACTAACCCAAACGCTGAAGACGTCCGTTTCCTCGAATTATATGGATAACTTTAGTTACTTCCTATGTAATACAACGATAAGTTTTGTTACTAAATGTAGTGATCGATTAGGATCGTTTTGTAAATATATGTGCGTAATGTTCCAACGAGTTTTTTCTATTCAATTCATGACAGTGCAGCTGGTCTGTGTCTTCAGTCGCTCCTCATCTCGACATGCACCATTTAAGGTAACAGATTCATCTAGAACTTTCACGATCAGACTTGGCATATTCGAATCAGGCCTTGAGTTAGGGTGAAAAGATGATATCTGATAAACATGGTTTAGACCCCACGAATTCTAAGATTTGATGCTATTAGCTGCCTAAATGATATTCAACGTTGTATAATAAGAAACATATCACATTACGGTTACACGAGAATAAAGACCTCGATAGTCTCGAGTAGGTATGAAAGATTAGCTCATAAATCATTAGCGGTAGCAGTGGGTAGAGATCTCGAATAGGACTAATACCAAATTTGCAAGGATGGGATAGCCGCGTCTGCTAGGGTCGGCCTTATCCTATTTAACATAGCGATGTCGTCAGTCCTAGTGGTGTACTCTACCACGGCTCCTCCTGTATAAAAAAACAAGGGCTAGGAATAAGCTATCGTCCACTCGCAAGCCTAAATCTTAACATGCATGCTCAACGGCGATAAGTCACACAGGTGCTAGAATATATGAACAAACAAGAGAAATAACAGGGTAGCACTATGCGTATAATAAAAAAATGTAAGCTCTCAAGTAAAGTGTATGCTAGTGGGGTTTTCGTCTCAGTGTGCGGCTAATACCATAGTTATTGTTCTTATGTTTTATTTTAACGCGGTGTGGTATTTGCAACATTCTGCGATCGCGTTTGCGTACCTCGCATCGGGAGTGCCATATGTGTGCCGACTATTCACTAAGTGGAAAGATTATCGGCTTTACTCTCACGGCCGTGAAGGTTGTGGTACGAGGCCTCATTCATATGCTTCACGACAATATGTATACAAGCACACGGCAATAGACCAGGTACTCTTCTGAGGCCACTGCCTCTCCAAACGAAACATTCCGTATACACTAGGTAATTATGTTATATATTCTGTATATTCATGCGAAATCAATATAGCAACTTGGGTGCACCGTTATATAATTTTAAGTAAATGTAACCTCCTTACTTTAGATATGCACCGAAGAAAAATATAGTCAGCTGCTGTTCTCCGCCTTACATTTATATATACATTGTTATATTTTTTATACCAAGACCTATCGCGACCAGGCTGAACCAGAAGATCTACAGAGCTCTTGCCGGTAGCGCACACGCACGTACTTTAGAGTCATTCTAGACTTATCGCAAGACCTAATTATAACAACAAGTCACATCTCTCTTCACAAATCTACTCGGTACCTATAACAATATGACGAGAATAACTCACTCCACTTCTATCAATAAAAAAGCACAATGCCATCCCATCCAGCAAAAACGGACGTCCATATAATAAAGATAGTAACGAGAGATTCAACAGTTCACTTCTCCTCTCCCAGAAATTTTAAGAGGCACGGGCACAGAGACAAATTATCGTACTCCAAATAATTTACTAAATTCGATATATCAATCAGCACTGCATATGATTTAATTATATATTATGTCGAAATATAATGATTTATCCCTCAATATATTTCTCTATATCTATTAAATGTTATCTCATATATATTATTATATAATAGTGTGATTAAATAAATATATTTACTATGAGTTATTTTATATATAAATTTTAATATATATTATTTGAAAATGTATTATTGTAGATAATTATTTTAATTAATATATAAATTATCTTCTCTATAGTTATTATTCAAGAGTTGACCACTCGGCTAATAGGTCGTTATTGAAGGCGCCTCTTTTGTAAGGTCATCATTGTAATTCGCGTCCGCCTCAAGCAGCTAACAATATGGATGCACCGTCCGTGAGTAACATATATTTGAGAGTCATGTCAAATTGGACGAAGAACATCTCTGAATTCGCAATAGATATCGTGTAGCAACCATAACTCATATCCAGGCTAGAACTTTGAGAATATACTACAAGCTTCACTCTTAGATCCCATTCTTCTCTTTCATACTGTATTGATTATTCACATTGCTGAAAATAAAGAATTTTCATAATTCACTTAGGAGATTTCTCCCAAGGTCCCTGAATATCTTAAATAGAATGCCTCTTAGACATTTGTACATACACAATGTAATTCCTATTTGCCCTGTGAAATTATCGCATGTCCATCTTAGGCTCTGCTGAGGTCTACCTAACAATAGGATGAAACACGAGAAGGTGGGCTAGCTTTCAACTCCTATATCGAATCAATCGCATGAAATATCCCATCGCAAACCATCTAAATAATATGAGGATCGAGACACTGCCTTCTCAACTCGTATGTCGTTGAGAGATAGTAGAAACACTTATCCCCTAATACAATTCTCATGCGTTAAATTGTATGTAGGTGTTCTAAACGGATCGCACCACCCAACCTTACCACATTTTGACATACATTATCGCTCTAAATAAACGACACTCCCCTTCGACAATGATATATGCCTTTAGTCAATGTGGTCACTAAATGGTATATCTTATATACACTTCTTCTCGAGTATTTCTACATTTGCTCCTTTCTCAAAATAAGCACATCGATTTAAACAATCTTCATCCATTTATATATTTCACACCTCACGCCTATGGTGCGATACCAATCTAGTATGAATATGCTCAAATAGCTCATTCATAATGCAAAAGGATTGGTCCTTTTTATTATCTTTCTCCATTTGGTGATCTACAATTTATTCTCTCCATTGATTGATGCATGTCTCAAAAACATCTAATACCTTCTCATGTTTTATAATTGCTCAGAAGTAAATAAAATAGTTTTCACACACAGACATGCGCACAGAGATATATCTTTTAGAATCATTAGAAATTACCGAACATGCCGAGATAATATATCTACGAGCATGGAATGAGCTCCTCCGTCACAAAATGTTAATGATGTGGAACTTATGAATAGGTCATCTCAGGCTTATTTAATTCAGCTGGGTGAGTATACTACGAAGATCCATGACGTTTACAATAAGTATTTCCAACTGTATAATCTGAATGATCCGTCATGAGAAAGATAAGACTCTGCCTAATGGACTAAGAAAAAATAAATCGAGTCAGTTAATGAGTGTCTGATGGAAAGGAATGTGAATTTGATTGAAACTAGAAGAATGGTTCATAATGGAAGTGAATGACGGTGTTTTGTGAGGATGCATGGTTGTGGGAGCTGCCCCAGGGGATGATACCTAACATTGACAAGACACTACAGTGGGGGTCTGTTGAGGTGTTGTGAAACCCTTGGGTGGATTTTGGGGGCGAAAGACTCACACTTAAGGATATGGGGAGTCTTTTTTTCGACCTAGGTCGTGCTCTTTACCTAATTATTCTGTTTCCAATGCATGTTGCGCACCCACCTCTTAATCTGGGTGTCCCAATAGGAAGGTAAAGGAAAAAAAGAAATTGTAAAAGTTGCAAACTTTGTCACTTGCATTGATTTTTTTTTTAGTTCATTCTCTCATTGAACAAGATGGATTGTATTTTAGTTTCCTCACAGCTCTATGAGGGTTATTGCAGTATGATTAGAAAGTTCTTGTTTTTTTTAAAGTTCACTTATGGGATATGCATAACCAACAATAATTAACTGGATTTTTTATTTCCCTGCAAAATTTATTTAATAAAAACTGTAAAATTATTCTTTATTGGCATTAAGATTAGAATAATGGTACTTTTGTATTGGGATTTAATAATATTTATCTGTCCTGCTCATCAGCGGATTTCGTCACTTTATTATTGACTATTGTATTACATTCTTAGGATATTATGTAATTGTGGTAATTATTTATGTCATCTTATCAAATGTCTTTGATCTCTTGTAAAGAATTTCGGTAAATGCATTGAGTCTTGTCTTATTAAATAAGATATAGAGCAGCTTTTAGTTTAATATCATTGTAAAAAAAAATCAAAACTAGAAATGAATTACCGTTGTAAAGGAGGGTAGCATGCATTAAAAACCCAAAGGGAAAATGTCTAATGCGACTCCGAAACGAAATAAGGAAATACCGGGTTAGACAAATTTCGAGAAAAAGAGGAAAATTCCTCCTAAAATTCATACCCTAAATTTAAGAGAATATACTAAGGCTAAAATCTGTCTGTTACTAAACCTGTTGCTATAATCTACGACTAAGAGGAACTATCGAGAGTTAAAAATAGATGTTTTATAATATTAATTAGATGGACGAAGAACCTATTAACTGTTCCTACAGAAAGAGTGGTTAGTACACCACTACTGAAGAACATCGCTATTTAAAGAGATAAAGGATAGACGGTGGTCATCTGCAATGACTATTTGGATTAGTCCTATATTCTACCACCACCCTGATTAGAGCCTATCTTGTTATACCTAAGCGACTACCGAGCTTTTGGACTTAACCGAGAATTGAATTTCTTATTAATAATTAATAATTATTAGGAACTGTATTTCTTCAGATAAATATAATCAATAATTACCAATTTTAATATTTAAACTAATCAGCTTTCGGTGAATGAAATAGATGCATTCTTTATTATTTTTATTTTCCTAATCTCTTACCCACGAGCGGACTATAAATGTATCTGCGTACTGTCAATTGAAATTGAATAGAACTCTGTTAACACTTACGCAGATATATTTACAAAACGATCATAAAGATCCTGTAATTTAGTACAGTAGAAACTTCCGTTGTATTACAATCGGAAAGTAACTAGAAATTAAAGTTATCCATAAATTCGGAAAGACGTTTCAGCTTTGCGGTTAGTTTACTCATTATATGGAACAACTAGTGTGGTTATGTGTGTGATGCTATGGATGCACTAAAGATCAATACCCAACTTGTAGATATCTGGTTTGGATGGTTGTAATTTCACGTTGGCAATGAATTCAAGCCATTGTTATTCCTTGATTGAACAAATGAAGAATGAGCAGTTAAGCATCAATCGGAATTAAGCCAAGGATTGGCGATAGGCAAATAAGCATCAGGATTGCTATTAACAACAGGTTTGCAATTAAGCAATTAAGCAACAGGACTGCAAGTAAGCACCAGGAATGGCGATAGGCAATTAAGCCCCAGGAATGGCAATTAAGCCCCAGGAATGGCAATTAAGCCCCAGGAATGGCAAATAAGCCCCAGGAATGGCAATTAGGCCCCAGGAAGAATGGCACCTGTTGTAATGATAGAAAGAAAAATACATTGTACTCCAAAATCATCAGTTACTCAATACCTAAGATATGAAAAGATAAATAATATGATTGTTGTGCATAATTATTAATATCATTGAAAAGCCTTACCCTTAGAAGATGGAAATTTCCTCAATTAGGTATGACGTTTCTTCTGGGAAATTATTTTGTTTTCTGAAGACACAACAAATTCTGAGAAGATAAGAACTAAAATCCATTATACCTTGACATCATTGTAATATGGAGTAATCACACCACCTTTAAGAAAAAGCATTTAGAAATCAAATATTGAGATGTGCATTACGTGTCACTAATAAATCCAGGTAGATGTGAGTAGATGATATGATCATTCACATTCAAACGGCTTGCACAAAGACAGGGAAGAAATGAAATTGTGATCAGGTAAATCAACAACAAACCCTGTTAAAGTGCCTAGCTACTAAGTAAGAGCCTATAAGATGTCTGTTATAATATAGCAGATTCTTTGTCTGGATGGATAAAACTAAGTAAAATGCACTTAATAAAATAAGGAGGGAAGAAAACTAATAAAAAACCAAGCCAAATGTGCTGTCATTGCATGTTTTTATACTAAAAGTAAAACATGGGAAGAGCTGGAGACCCTACGACAGCGCCCCCAACACCGTTTTGAAGCTGTTTGACCTAATGACTAATGAAAGGGGAGCGTGTATAATGTTTCAAAGCCACTCGCTGCTCTTCTCCATCTTTTAATTTTTTTTAACAGCATTTTTCTCTCTTCAAATACCAAAACCTTAAACTCTTAGCATATACCACCAGTATGATACTATACCACAGTATGTTACTTTAAAGTATTTACTATTGATTATTTACTGAGTCTTCTAGAGGTTGGATAAACTCATAAACAAAATTAATGTTTTTAATTATTAAGTACAGTCACATGAGAAGTTTTAAAGTTATAAAGATAATTTTTGTAGTTGAAGTAAGGAGAAAGTTTGACTAGTGAAGAAATATATTAACCACATTCTAGAAAGGTAAAAATAATTAAAGAGAGAGGAATGTGTAGGTAGAAACAAAGGTAGATTATAAATGAAAAATTTCAAGAGATAAAAAAGGATATATGTTTGAAATATAAAGTCAGGATTAGACATATTTTCATTGTCAGAAGGTTTATAACGTGAGCTTTGGAACACATAATTAATAAATAACTTTTTTATATTTAAAATAAATAGCTTTTAATGGAAGGATTAAATATATACAAAAAAATTTATTTGAGGATGGATTTAATTCATGGGTGAATAAAACGAGCTCTTCAATAAACAATTCATCCCATCAACTTTATCAGGCCATATGAGATTTTTAAATATATATCCATAAAAACTTTTTATAACAAATTTACCTAAATTGCTTTTATACAAAATTTTGACTATTTAAATACCAAATATAAATGATAATTATATAATTATTATAAATGATAATTGAAAATGAGGAAAAGTAAACTATTATATTTAATATTGTAATTTATGATATGCAAATGGTTTTTCTTAAATTTGACAAAATCCGGATAATACAATGACCAGTCATTGAATCCATTGTTTCTAGAATCTGAAAAGTATTATACTCAAGTAATCAGCTTTAGAACTAAAACACAATATTAACAAAATAATCAAGTGAAAAATAAACTGCATGATTAATACTTTTCCGGTTAATAAAGTACTTATATGGGATGCCCAGTTGTTCTGGTCCCATCCATTAACTTCCGCAAATCTTTCGAAGCGATCAAGATAAATCTCGTCTCTGTTTTCCGCAAAAGGGAGTTAGTTTAGAAACCCTGGCTCTTCCATTACTGTATTCTACAGTATTTGAGACGTTATCAGTTCTTCACTGCAATTCAAGTCTTTTTAATTCAAACTCGCGTTCCTTTTCTTTTTCGACGCATTCCTTTTTATCGAAGCGTTTCTTTTCTTTTCCGACGACTTTAGCCTCTCTTATTTCTTTGGCTGTTTCTCTTCCTCTTTCTGCTGCTGCTGCTCTAGTGGCTTCTGTTTCTGCCGTTTCTCTGGTGGCTTCTCTTACTGCTGCTTCTTTTATAAATTCTTTTGCTTCCTTTCCTTTGAGACCCATTTCCTAAGAAATTTTTAATAGTGCGTTGTAATCCATTGTGTTTTCCTTTGGGAAGCAAAAAATATTCGGCGGATCAATCAGTTTATTGATCCTTCTTTTTTCTCTCAAATATATGCATTTTAGGAAAAGTCTCCAATTAATTCTACCGCTTCTCTTTTAGAAGCAATCCCGAACAGGCCCACAATTTATTGTCACAAGACGTGGGTGTAAATGAATTAGTGACAATTCCCGGAATTCGTTATATTATCTAGGGATATTCTAATGAAATGTTAAGTTTTCTTGCTCTTTCCACGATGGTTTTCTCTGGAGTCCTTTGGTTCCTATTGTCAACTCTTTTTGTCAAATTTTACAATGTCCTTCGATAAATTTAGCACTTCTGCTCGTTCTATTAACTCACTTGTAGAGTTTTCCTAATTTTCTCTGTTGGAGCGCTTCTGCTCCTCCAACTAACTCTCTTGCAGTGTTTCCTAGTTTCTCTATTGGAGCTCTTCTGCTCCTCTAACTCACTCACTCTTGTAGAGTTTCCTAGTATTCTCTATTAGAGCTCTTCTGCTTCTCTAGCTAACTCTATTCTAGAGTTTGCAAGTTATAAATGATTAATTATTGCTGAATAGCTAACAAATTAGCAATTTGTTTTATAACTACCACCTTTTAACGTGCTGTATCCCCTTTTCAGAGGGTAACATGGGGGGACTATGGGAAATCCAACTTTAAGGCGGGCTATCCCAAACCAGCGCCACCAACGTGTTCGCAGTTATATTTGTGTTGTTAATTGCCTAACCAATAACACAAGTAAAATTATTAAACTTTGGTGATGTGGCAGAACATGGTGTAAATCAATACAGCTTAAAGTAATCAATTTATTGTGAGAGTTGTTATAATGTTACTATTTAATACATTAATATTTAGATTAGAGATGTACCGATGCCAGAAAAGAGGCCGAATACGCGAATACTCTATTATTTTATATTGTGATTACCGAATACTTAAAATTAATATAATAGATAAACAGTAACTAAGATATTAACTTTGGTTGTAAATTTCTGCGTGTGGCAACTCAGTTATTTGCATTCCTGTAAACAAGCCCCAAAATTAACGTAGTCTATTTATTTTCATATTAAGGTTTGTGCTCCAATTATATATTCCTTATTTTATTATAATCTATAAAATAGTTGAAAATTAAGGAATAATAAATATCAAAATTAAATATATATTTTTAATTAAAGTTTTGGATATTGTTTATTGTTTATTCAATAAAAATAATTCCTTTTCCATTTTCTCAGAATAAGTAATAACAAAAGTATAGTTACTTAGCTTTTATGTTTTATACATAGATTACTCCAATTATACAAGATTATTTTTTAACTAGTTTATCACTAATATAAAGAATAAAAATAAATGAAAGAAGAGACCTCAATTAATCAGTGGAGTAAAGTACATAAATAAATAAAAAAAGCATATGTATATCAGTTACACATATAATAATAATATTATTCTCCTTTAAGATAAAGATAAGATAATTCAATAGCACATTTTTCAAAAATTTACTCAAAATTAGTTATGCTAAAAAACCATTAAGCTTTCACTAT
Source organism: Trachelipus rathkii (assembly GCA_015478945.1). Classification (NCBI taxonomy): domain Eukaryota; kingdom Metazoa; phylum Arthropoda; class Malacostraca; order Isopoda; family Trachelipodidae; genus Trachelipus; species Trachelipus rathkii. The sequence goes on from JABUQX010069603.1 coordinate 16,159, forward strand.
TATCTGGCGAGAGCCTGTTCCTTTTGAGGTGTTTACATTTCTCCCACTCTACTCTAAAATTACGCTCCGCTCTCTGACTGATGAGGTGGAGGGGCTGATAAATAATTTACTTGCATTAAGCATATCTGGTTAATAATGAATAACTTGGCCCTAAATTTTCAATGCCACAATCATGGAAAGGATTCTCTTCTGGTAAATAAGGCAACTATCTCCATGTTTTAATGTGAGAGCCTTCATCTCTATCTTTCACAGATTGCAAGTTTGAATGATCATTTGCTCTATGCGTGTAGAGATGTCTATTTCTCTTTAAATTTTGGTTGCGCATTGAGTTCCTTGTGTGATTCCTTTGAATAGAGTTTATGCAGGAGTTGAGACTGCTATTTTGTTGATGAATAATATCAAAAGTGATATTAAATATGCCATAGTAATCCTCTTGCATCTTTCAGTTTAGTGTTTCAAAATGATTTGGTGAAAAGCCGTGAGCTATCGTCCACTCTCAGGCTGGATTGCCAGGGGTTGCTGATAAGGTGGCTTTCTTCTGACGAATCTTTTTTTTTTTGTCAAGCGAAGAATCAGAGAATTTCTAATATTTAATTTTTTTTATTTTCATTAGAGATTCAAATATATTCTGGTGTTCTTTAGCTTAACGAGAAATTCCTAATATTTTCTCCTAGTTATTTAGTTTCAAGCTGAGATTTATTGGAGTTGACATCTAGAGAGTTTCTAATATTTCGTTTTCACCCAGATAGAAGTAATGAAGTATTTCGGTCATATATTAACCTAATAACCGATACTAAAAAAATGGCGGCCGATACTTATCGGTAATCCCTAATTTAGATTATTGGATTTGGAAAATATATAAATATAATTATATATAATATATATAATATTAGAGTATATATTATTGAGTTACCAATAACTTTTCTAGCTTTAAAATTTATTAATTAATTAATAGTAATATTGATATATATAAATATGCTATAATTATATATATATATTATAATTATATATAATATATGATAATATTTTAGTTAATATTCCAATACTTTTTAAAACTATTTCTAATATTGTCTTTCTTTAATATTTGTTATCTTAAATGTTTTTGAATATTATATATTATAAGTTCTGAGGAAGAGTAGACTGAGTTAAGTCTCGATATACGTAAACTTCCTAATTTTTTTTAAGACCGAAAAAAAAATCTTTATTTCCCCATATGTTAACAAAGCTGTGAATTGTTAAATTTTTGTTTTACATAATTTAATTTAATGAGGTTGAAGAGATATAATAAAACTCTTTAAAATTATATTTATTTATATAAATGTTTATAATATTATTATAGTGT
>JABUQX010069603.1:22500-48233 GCA_015478945.1 Trachelipus rathkii
TAATGTGAATTACTAAAAGGGGAACTGAGTGTAACCTCATTAATAATGACTAAACAAAAGGGGAACTGAGTGTATCCTCATTAATGATTTCTGATATGAAGATATAATAAATACTTTAGGAGACCTAATCGAATAGAAAGCTAATTACCCTAACAACTATGATTCAACAAAGAAACGAGTACCTTAGTGATTGAGAGAGAGTTTAGCTGATCAACATGAGTTTTGATGACAACTGAAGAAAGAGTTATATATTGTATCAAGTGACTGTTGCCAAATACTAAAAAAGAGAGAAACTACTTATCCTGATTGTATGAGATAGTTCTCTTCTAAATTTTTTGGAAGATTAGCACTTTATATTAAAAATCCATCACTAAAATTAGTCTTCAAATAAAAAAGTCTTCAAATTATAAATGGGTCATCCCCAAATTTAAAAATGGGCAATCAGCCCCAAATAGAATTTGGGCCTCAAATAAAAATGTCTTCAGTGATATAAAAGTGGTCCCCAAATAGAAATGGACTAAATAAAGTTGGTCCTCAAATAGAAATCTTGAAGAAAATGTACAGAACATTATTCTTTCCGATAAACTATAAGATAAGATTGTAGCTAGGGTAAACTACAATGGATAAGCAAAAGGATAAATGATATTAATGTGTGCTACTCACCCTCAGTAGTTAACCTATCAATGGGGATTTCTTTAGATGTTCTCTGATATAAATGGATTTTCAAGTGATCTGTAAAGTAGCATAACATCAGTCACCAATGTTTGATATGTAAGAGTACATATGAAGCATTGGTACATTATAATATGTACATATTGCAATATGTCAAAAGAAATGCAACAAATACAAGTAGAGACCTACTTGTATCTTTTAGGCAGCAATCTTAGAGATCTACTCGAATATGATAAGTTTGGCAGATTCAGCTAAAAACCAGTAATATTATCTTAATTAATCTATTTCCTAAGGTGTTAGTTAGAAAATTAAAACATCCGAAAAAAGTTAAACATAGAAATGACAGGTATAACAATACAATTAAGTAAATAAATAAACCTTAATTTTAATTTAATTAAATGGACTTTGAATTACAAGTATTCAACGTATTTTATACTATTAAACCGAATCAAACCACCAACAACACATAACAATAAAAAGTCTACAATAAGGGTGACAGAACACTCCCATATAACATTGTTCAAACAACTTCCAAACTTTCCTCACCAAGAACATCCAATACACAAATAACACCAGAATGTGGAAAACAATAAAAATCCTGAAAAACACAAACAACAAACACGCATAAAATCCATCAAAAACCCAAACACACAAAACCCCCAATCCACGAAACAACGAGCAAATATTCTTGCAACACACTTTTCAAAACAAAGTCAGGAACCTACACATCCTCGAAACAAGTCAAGAACCTACACATCCTCGAAACGAGTCAAGAACCTACACACCCTCAAAACAGGAAAATCATCAAAGCCCTCAAGAAAATACGCAACCAAATAGAAATGACCACAACTTACCAAGAAACACTACTAAGAACCTTTAAAACTCACCAGCAACAGGCCCAAACAACATCTCAAACAAACGCCTCAAACACCTCAAACACCTAGGGAACACAGCTTAAACAAATTATCATAAATATAGAACAATTCCATTAGCCTGAACTTCATTTCCCCTATCTGGAAAAAAAGCCATCATTTTTTATACCCAAGCTGAAACCGGGAAAAGACCCCTCTAACCCTTCACCCTATTGTCCCATTTCTTTATTATTAACACTATGCAAACTCCTAGAAATAAACATACTGAACAAAATAACACCACATATCACCAAACACAAATTCCAACACAGCTTCAAACAAAACCATTCAACCACAACTTTACTCATAAACATCATCCAACCTGCAATCAATAGTCTAAACTTAAAACCCACTTACAAAACAATAATTATAGCAATCGATAATAACAAAGCCTTTGATACAGTACCTAAACATAACTTTATCCACAAAATAACTAAATCAAATATCCCCACAAACCTAAATTTTTAAATTTCTAAATTTCTAACTTTCTATCATGAAGAACTGCACATACAAATGAAAGACTAAAGGAGTTTTTTTTTCTTTTTAATGTTTCTGAGACTTCTTGTATGTATGACAAAATATTTATAAATGTATTTTCCATCATATGAATAATGTATTTCAATTGCAGTAAATAATAAAAATTAAATTATTATTATTATTATTATTATTATTATTATTATTATTATTATTATTATTATTATTATTATTATTATTATTATTATTAAATAAAGAAGTTAATGTCACTACCCCATCCCCTAAACCCAATCCAGCTCAATATTTTTTTATTAAATATCGATAGTTATTGTTATGTAACTTGTTTTCCTGAATAAAAAATTATTATTATTTATTTATTTATTTATTTGTTTATTTTATTTATTTATTTATTTTTATTATGATATTATTCGGGTCTCTTTGCAGTGTTGATAAAGGAAGAAGCGCAGTTGTGAGGAGTCAATCGTTTTTGGTGGAGCAGTTATGGTCTCATATAAAATTATCAAGAGTAGTTTTCAGATTTAAAAATAACGTTAAATGAAATAATTAATTTAAAAACAAATCCCAAAAGTAAAAGAAACATTAAATTATTATAAAATTTACTTAAAGTAGGTAATTTTATTATTTTTTTGGAGTTGTTGCATATTTGTGGCTCTGAGGTTGATTTTTCCAATTTTGTTTGCCTAATTAAAAACGGCTTCTTTTGGTTTTAAAAATACTAACATTATTATTATTATTATTATTATTATTATTATTATTATTATTATTATTATTATTATTATTATTATTATTATTATTATTATTATTATTGTGGTTCTTTGGGCTTACTAACTTTTATAAATATTAATTTCGTTGTAAATATTACAACATATGCACAAATTTGTGTGTATTAATAAATTAAATTCTTGAAACAAATTATTATTATTATTATTATTATTATTATTATTAATTATTATTATTTATTATTATTATTAATTTATTTATTATTATTATTATTATTATTATATTATTATTAATTTTATTATTATTATTATTAATTATTATATATTATTATTTTATTATTATTAATTATTATTATTATTATTATTATTATATTATTTTATTATATTCCTTCTTTGATATTGAGACCGAAGAATATTAGGTAGCGCCTTTATTTGGATTTTAGTTTTTTCCATGATTAAAAATATTTGAGAATTAGTTCTTCTTTTCGCTCTATGACTTATTTATTCTTTCGTCCTATGCCTTGTTGTTTTTCTTACTTAACATTCTCTGTTACATCTTTCTTCTTCTTTTCTTTCTTTCTTTCTTCTTTTTCTTTTATTTTCTTTTTCTTCGAGGCCTTTCTCATAGTTAAGTTTCTTTTTCTCATGACTTAAATTCGATTAGGTATGTCAATGAAAGTAATATTCAGTTCTCATTAATAAATTAAATATGGAATTACTATTCTTATTCATTAAAAGGAACTTGAAAATAGTCAGGAAATATTTGATGAAAAAATAAATGATTGTCGATTAGAGTTATCGGGATTGTAGTAAACTCAAAAATACGTTAAACTTTATATTGTTTTGGGCATCCTAAAAGAATAAAGTAAAAATGTAACAGCTCCTATAAAAGGACCGATTAGATTTAAAATATCGAAGGGCTTGTTAGCAGCTGAGATCGATTATCAAGCAACAGTATAAGATAAACATGTTTGTAGGAATTAGCAATCAACAAAATATATATAACCTTAGTAGAGTGAGAAGTACAAAGGTATTTTTTACATTCCTGATTCTATATCCCGTTTAATTATTATTTATTTTTATTAATTTATTGTTATTCCATTATTATTATTATTATTATTATTATTATTATTATTATTATTATTATTATTATTATTATTATTATTATTATTATTATTATTATTATTATTATTATTATTATTAATTATTATTGATTATTATTGTTTTATTATTATTATTATTATATTATTTTATTATTATTATTATTATTATTATTATTATTATTATTATTATTTGAACCTTCATTTGAAGTTTTAAAACCCTATTTTGAAACTTAAGCCCTTAGCCCTTTGAAAATTATCCTAATACCTCTTTTAAAGAAGAGTTTTGTTTGATTGAAAAGAGCTGCGCTTTGCTCTGTTTTGTGTCCTCTTCTGTGCTTGGTGCTCGCGAATGCAGAAAAGACCATCCTTCTTCTTAATTAATAACACATATAAATGCTTTTTCATTTAGAAGGTTGGATTTTATTATTATTATTATTATTATTATTATTATTATTATTATTATTGTTATTATTTTATATTTTTATTATTATTATTATTATTATTATTTACTTATCAACTACCACTCTCTTTTCAATACTAATCTAATCAGTAAACCTTAAAAGTTGGTGAATTTTCTTAAAATTTAAATAGAATTTTATTTAAATTCTTAAGAGATTTAAGAAAAGTTATCATTATTATTGATCATTATTATTATTTTATTAATTATTATTAATTATTATATTATTATATTATTATTATTATTACTTATATTTATGTATTATTTGTAGTAGTAGTAGAATCGTGTAATACCCGCTCACGTAGGTCAATTCGTTTTGAAGTCGAGAGGGGGTTCAGACACTTTGTATTTGCGAAATTCGTCCTACTCATTCTTCTTCTTCTTCTTCTTTCTTCTTCTTCCTTTCTTCTTCTTCTTCTTCTCTTCGTATGTCTTCTACTTGTACTTCTTCTTTTTCTTTTTTCCTTTCTTTTTTTCTTACTTTTTTCTTCTTTTTCTTCTTTTACTTTCTTTTTACTTCTTTTTTTTCTTTCTTTTTTCTTCTTTTTTTCTTCCTTTTTCTTCTTCTTCTTTTTCTTCTTTTTCTTCTTTTTCTTCTTTTGTTTCTTTTGTTTTTTTTTTTTTTCTTTTTCTTTTTTTTTCTTTTTCTTTTTATTCCTTTTCTTTTTATTCCTTTTCTTTTTTTATTTTTATTTTTTTATTCTTTTTTTTTTTTTTCTTTTTTTTTTTTTATTCTTTTTCTTTTCTTTTTATTCTTTTTCTTTTTATTCTTTTTCTCTTTTTCTCCCTCCGGGGAGTTCCCTGTCTACACTCTTCCCCTTTATTTTTATCTACATTCCGCCACATCACGTCCATTGACTGCGGTAAACTATCTTTTTCTCAGTGACGCATTGGAGGCAGTTCTCCGGCCGGTACAAGGGACACCGATGGTTCGTGCCGCTTCCAGAACACAGAGTCAAATTTTTACTTTTCTTTCGTCTCTGGGAGAGGTCCCGATTCTCTAAATCGGACGATAACACCTCCAAAGTTACAATATACGCTCTTGAGTTTCGTTCCGACACTACGGACGATATATTGCCCATTTCCAAAAACGATATGTGCCAGTCACCAATGTCTACCAGTTCCTACCTTATAAGAACCTCGCTGTGCCTTACCCTCATCTTTTACTCACGTTCTCTGTGCCTTCCCCTCCAACATAGTAAAACTTGGTTTTACCATGCACTCTGTTCGAACTTACGTCCCCTTCCCATGGAGGTGTTTTAAGTGTCACAAATTTGGACACCCCCAGAAGTATTGTAGATCCTCTAAGACCATCTGGTCTCGTTGTGGAAGTTTTCTCCACTCCGCCTCCGATAATCCTCCTTGCTGTCCAAATTGCAAGGGTCTACATCCGGCTTTTTCCATCCACTGCCCTTTCTTCATCTTGGATAAGGAAATCTTGTAACAGTGTGCTCTTTATAAGTTGGATCGCCGTGAGGCCACACGCCGAGCAAAGGTGAATTTATCTCATTTTCCTCTTTCTTTTGCTAAGTCTACGACTGTTCCATCGGCAGTTCCCCCTGCTCCCATGTGCCGAGTTTGGACACTTCTCGATTCTCCCATTCTTTCCTTCCAACTGGTGTTCCAGTTTCTGAGACTCCTTCTGGAATTGAAATTCCGCTTGTTCGAGATAATTGTCCTCCCAACTCTCTCACCAATGGTCCGTACTGACACTCCACTTCCATCGCCGAAAAACAATTTTTTATCTCATAAAGTTCACGTTGCTGTGATTGACGACCCGCCTGTTGTGAACACCTTTCGTCTTCCATCCTCTTCAACTCTGGAGGAAATATCTTCTATGGTCGTCGACCAACATCCATGTGTGACCTCTGACCTCCATCACACCATCTCGGAAACGCCCAACTTCTCTTTCCCTGCCGAAGCATCACGACATACCGTCTATTGTCCTGTTCGCCCATCTAAAGGTGGGTCTTCCCTACCCAGATGTCCGTATTCTTTTCAATATCGTGTTGCGGACATCGTTTAGAGTAAGGAACCTTGCCCGCTCGATCCTAAGCGTGTTCGTCGCTCTGCCCACCACCCTTGTGAACGTAAGGTGAATGGTAATTCCACTCGTACACCTACGCTGCCTTTCTACACTCAGCCCAAGACTGACTCTATTCAGCTATACTCTAGTGGGTCTGAACCTAGTCGGAAGCCACTACGAACTCTTCCGATGACCCTCCAACCGCGGAACACCCCCGTGTTGACGTTACGATCCCTTCCGGCAAAACCTTGGCTGTGGTTATGGGTAAAACCATCCTTCACCGCGGCCGTCCAGAGGTAGGAAGTGGCTCTGCTCTACGAGGCAGTCAACGGAGTTAGGAGGGACGGATCTTCTCCCCCAGACTTTTGTTCACGTTTATTTTTTGCTGCGGTTCTTGGTCCCATGCTGCGGGATTCCCCGAGATTTCTAGCGCCGCTCATCAACCTCTTGCCGGGTTTCCGGACTCTCCCGGTCCCAACGACCGTCAATGTCCTTTGTTGGAGACTGCTTCATCAATTTCTACCGGCATTGATAGAGGTGCTGCTGAGAGGGTGAAGAACCCCTCTCATTCTGCTTGTTACCTAGCACCTGTCCAGGTCTTAGAAAACATGCTGACGTTGAGGATGGTTTAGATCGCATCTTGGGTTAGAGCACTCTTGGAAGCCTGGAGCCTATCCTGTTCCAAACAGGGTGGTTCCCCTCTCTCCCTTCTGCTTGACTTTCCCATACTTCCTGGACTCTAGATTCCGATATGTGGGCCGTTGAGTAGCTCTCGGGATCTTCTTGTATCGTTTTCCGAGACAGCTTCTGACTCTCAGCACATTGTGACTATTGTCACGGATCGCCTCTGAGATTGATTATACACTTTTCTATTAATATGACAAATTTCCTTCAGTGGAATTGTCGTGGTTATTTCCCGCACTATGAAGAATTAGCGAGACTAATCGGCGAACGTCACCCGAAGGCTATTTGTCTTCTGGAGCTGCAACTTCGCCACCGTGTCCTTTTCCCCCACCATCCACATACAGAGAGCTCGTCTCCCTGAATCGTGGAGCTAACGATCGAGGGGGTGCGGCGATTCTGCTTCACGAATCTGTGCCTTTCACTCGGATTCTACTCTCGACTCCATTACATGCGGTGGCAGCTAGAATCAACCTCGAATCACCGCTTACTCTGTGCTCGCCGCTCGGTGTATCTGGCACCTTGCTTTCCTTACACTAAGGAGACCTTTCGAACTTTGTTCAAAGGTTTACCGACGCCTATATTAGTCCTAGGTGATTTTAACTTCCGCCATCCATTGTGCATTGTGGGGTGACACTGTAGCATCCCCCTAAGCTGATTGGATACTTGGAATCGTAGAAGAATTCTCTTTGGGATGTTTAAATACAAGTCTTCCAACGTTTGAACGTTTTGTCACAACTTTTGCTGGTACTTGGATGTTGATTGTTAGATGATGGTTGCTGATTGTTGGTTGTTTCTTGATTATGGTTGTTATTTTCTAGTTCTTGGGTGTTATTTTGCTGGTTATTGAACGATGGTTGTTAGATGATGGTTGCTGGCTGTTGGTTGCTGGTTATTAGTTGGTAGTTGTTGTTGGCTGTAGTTGGCTGTTATTTGTTCGTTGTTGTTTAACGGGTGCTGGTTATTTTTTGTTGGTTGTTATAAAGGTTTTTTTCAAGAGGGAGGAGAATGATAACAATAAAGGGAAAAAGACATGGGTTTTTTCACGCACACCTTACAAGCTACTCGACTAAAGATTAAGAGAGAAAATGCAAGACCCTAAGTTTTAGGCTACAGAAATTTATTTCGGCATAAACTAATGATTAGTTTAGAACAAACATATTTTAAGAAAAAATAAACACAGTCTTGCTTATAGTGAGGATAATAATAAATCACGTAATCTTTGAGTATGTATAGGATATATAAACAATGAAAAGAATTATATAAATAATTAAAAAAAAAAAAAAACATAATAAATTATATATATAAAATTTATAAATAGGAAATTTATTTAAATTATCAAATAAAATATATTATTGAATATTATCGATATTTGAAAGAAATATTTAGATTATATAAAAGTTAATAATAATTTTTTATGAAAGCTGAAACATTTCGTTAATCAAAATCAAGTATAAAATACTATGTTTAAATTTTGTTGCGGAAGTAATTAACCTACATTTTCTCTTGTTGTTAACTAGTGTAGATTCATAAACGAGCTCCAAGACTAGGTCCTGCGGGGGTTCGGCGAATATGGCCGGTAAGCGGAGAGACCAACAGGAGCCAATCGCTTAAGTTCAATTGTGTCAGTTAGACAGGTTTTTTCTATAGCGATCGCAATTAAATTTTTTATAAGAGATCTATGGCCGCCCATTGCTGAGATATATTAATGCGCACGGATAAAGCAAGCACGGGAGAAAATATGCTAATTCCTGGAGGTGCGGATTACGAATAATTAAGCAGACCACCACAAATCTCCTGAGGAGGAATATTAAATAAAATATTAAATACGTATATGCCCATTAATGCACTAATGCATAGTAAATACATTTTTCAATATAAATGTAACTATATAATATTTCCTAAAATATAATATCCATTATATAATAATATTAACTATAAAAAATAACATAAGAATATAATAATATAAAATAATAATAATAATATATGAAGAGATATAGTATATATAATTTATATATAAATACAAAGATGGAGTAAAAAGGGGTCAGTACAGAGGCTGACACAAAAATTCCCAATCGATTTTTGATAATGGATACAGATGACACACCAAAATTAAAGCCGTGACATGGTATTACCCAAACACTGGGCGAAGGCGACCCCCTTGAAAAATCTGGGTGCAAAAATCGAAAAGAATATGTGGAAAAAATAGATTAAATGGATATGATTACCAAGAACTTTAACCAGTGGAGTACAGAGCTGTAAGGAAATTGAGCATTGATGCAGTTAAAGTATTTTGGTGTGTGTAAGGGAGTGGGTTAGTTGAAAGATAGTAGTTGATGACTGTTAACTGACGAGAGAACCTTTATACGATTTAGTCAAGGTCACAGAAAACCCCAAAAAAACCGAAAGATTATGTATCTCCGCAAAATCCCCTTCTTCGAGACATTTAACGCATCCTGTCTGTAATAAATTCACAATCTTAAGAGCACGTAAATTCAATTAATATTATCATTACCATCTTACTTAATAGGCAGTGGTGTCCGAGTGGTTAAGGAGATAGACAAGAATCCCAAGGAAACACGGTAACTAATAATACCTACGTAGAGAGATAAAGAGAGAGAGAGAGTCCCGAACAAAGGGGACCCGAACGTGAGACTGACGCGTAGTCAAGGAGCGAGATGGAATATTGTACATGTGGTAAACCTAGTCCACCACGTTCAAAGAATATGTTGTGTTTTTGTATAAAATGCTTCTACGAGTAAAATGCTAAACAGACATGGACCGGTAAGGACGAGTGGCGTCAAATATTTCTGAATGAACCCCTTCTTATTGGCCCGTTTAAGATGCAGAACAGTAGGGGTAGGTGGGACTCAAACAGGTTACCGATTGCGAAAGGCGTCTTGGTTTGGAACAACCATTTGATTACCTTATGAACTGTGTTAGGGAAGAACATAAGTGATCTTCTAAAAAAGGAGCACGAGGAAAGGATATCCACTAAGAACATAGTTAAAACACAGAAAGAAGACTAGAGTGCGTATAAATTTCAACCAAAGTGAGATATTAACAGTCGGTTGTAAAAGGAATTGTGCAAGTAGATAGATTGAAGAAGCTGAGGTTTATTGGAGCAAGCATGCGAAGAGACACCATGGTTTTCCTTTTAAGACTTCACGAATCGCGTAAGGGAGGAAAGACAGTGGTTGTTGCGTTCAACGGCACCCGATTAGCATCGTTGGTATTTCTGAGGGTCCAGAATTGCGGTTACGCAGTCGACGTCTCTTCAAATAGAAAAGTAGTGAGAATGAGAGGTGGGCCGTAAGGTTATGTAGCCAGAACGAAAGTAGGAAGGAAACAACAGAAATAAACATAATAAAAAAGAATATTTGATTTTCGCAAAATTTGGCAATAAAAAGAAACTGAGAAGAAAGAATCAAGAAACAAACCTACCTAGGAAAGGATTAAATACCGGATTATATATCTTGGTTTTTTTGGCTATCTTAATATTGCAGTCCATAGGATCATCGTTCTGGATAGGGAAGATGGAGCTTTGTTTCTCAAAGTGTTATCGAAACCTTTCGATACCTAGAGCCCGCCTACAGGAAAAAGGTGCATCAACCGAAATGTTCGCGGAAGAAGAGTACAAAAAAAAGGAACCAGAAGGAGGGATAACAAGCAAGTACAAAAGAGATAAAAGAGAAAATGCTCAGCCAAGATCCCAGAGAATCATATTACAGAGATCCACTAGCCTCAGACGCAAAATTAACTGAGATAAAAAAAGATTAAGCCTGAGGGATGTTTTTAAGATTATTATCTATGATTTTGTTTCTTTCCTTGCGTTAAGTGTTAATAGGATTTGCAATCTTATAAGTTTTTTAATAGAAGTATATCTATTGAGGGTTCAAGAGGCGACTGGACGCTAGATTGAATTGTTGACTGTGCGTTCCACCTCTTCGGCAGAATGCCCAATAAAGTCATCGTAAGATTGACCTGAGAACTGGAATGTTTTGCACTTGCCGCCACCAATACCATACAAGCTAGGGCCAACAAGGGACGTTCTCTGTAAGATTATGAATATTATAAAGAATACATTGTATGGCAAACTAGTAACCACAAAACGGGGCACGTTTTTTACCCGCAGAAGCTCATAAGTAAGTGTTGTGAATGACCACTGTAGAGAGGAGCAAAACCGCAATATCCGATCTTGCGCAGAAGAACCGGCCACCTCGGCAACACGTCTTCGCTAAGTCAAATATGGTTTGATAGACCACTAGTAAAGGGATGAATTACTCCAGGCCCACTCTCGCCGCTTCAGTATGGAATAGTCTTTACTATAAAAGAAGATCCAGGTTCCGCCGCTGGGTGGAATCAATCTAACTAATATTGTACTCCAATAAAGTTCGAATAAAAGGGGAATGGCTATCACATCCCTGGACCGCACTGAGAATAATAATGGAAGCGTTGACAGTAGCGTCAATAAAGAGGGAAATGGTTTGAAAAAAAGTATGTACAAAATAGTTTCAGCTTAGGCAGAAGAAGGGACAACAGTCAAGTTAATGTACCTTGTACGGGCCAGACGATACAAGAGCAGGGAGAGAGGAAGAAACAAAGCTGGAGGCGACATTTTAAAAAAAAAATGAAAAATGTTATAAAATTGTTAAAATTGAAGAAATTTTTATTAAAAGCCTACATACTCCGTACTTGGCACCGCGAGCCTAAATTAATGGTCAAATCAAAGGATAGTTGGAGAAAGATTAGATAAAGTAGGGCACGTGCCATGTAGCCAGAGTGACTTGACCGCTGTGTCTTAGTCAATCATCACTTGTAAAAGAATCGGAGCATAGCAAGTAATTCTCACGTTGAGGGAGTTGGAACGAGAGAGAGGAGCTATTTATGAAGAGCATACACTGCCGTGAAATAGTACAAGTCGCAGGAACCTCTCACTCACAAGAAAGAATATATTGACTGTGTGATAAAATCATTCAAAATAAATAACTGAACAGTAAATTCAATAAAGTTGTAAGTCAAATAATTATAGAAAATATAGAGAATAAAGGGATTGACATAAATATAACAGATTGATATAATAAGTATATTGAGATTAGCAAGAGTTAGATCGAGAAGTAGGAGAGTAAAATTAAGGATGTTATCGTAACACAGAATATATTTACCCTACCTAGTATATGAGATCTCCACTTTATGCAATTGGATAGAAGCAAATGTGTGGAACTTCCCATATCAGTCAATATATTTAGGTTCTACAATGAAAATTTAACTAGATAGTGAAAAGGGAGCAACATCCACCTTTATTTTTAATTTTATATTATTTGTCAGTTTATCACTAGCTAGCAACTTATAGGTAGTTGATATGAAGACAAGTAAGATTTCGAACATAAGGCTTAAAGTTGACCATTCACGCTTGGAGAACATATACTATTACATAAATATTATATAAGAGAAACTTCTTGTTGTACACGTCATCTAGCAGTGGGGACTAGAATAAATCTAATGACCAACCCAATACCTTCAAAGAAAAAAGGTATCTACCTACGGAGGGACAAAATGGATATTGGCCAGATATCATTAAGAAAGAAGAGGTTATGAGGTGTTGTATTTTCAACAAGAGTATATTATCAGAGTATTGTTGGAGGAGTTGTGTCAAGTTATGTTTAACAGCAGATGGAAGGAGGCGACTAGATTATTTAGAAATCATTATGTAATAAACAGCCATTTTTTCTTATTAAAAGGCATATTATAATATTAATAGGTATCTGAGCTTATAGGTAATATATATTTAGTATGATCGAAAATAGATATCAAGAGGTTTATTATGATTAGTAAATAATAAATATATATTACCTTATATATATATAATATATCTACATATCATATACACACATTTCCACACGCTATCATCAAATCATAGTATTATTTATATATTCTTCACCTTGACATGAGCGTCTTTCAAAAGTAAGGAGAGTAAATGATGAGTCTGATAACAGCTCTATTCCTAAACCAAAGAGTGGACATAAGGAGAAACACCACTAAAACATAATACTATAAAATTTGATGTGATCAATTGAATGCTATATGTAAATTAGACGCAATATATAAAAGAACTATGATGGAGAATGAATAGATACAAGAAATATTACTAACATTGGATTATAGATAGCAAATAACCATTATTCGCAATTATCATCAAAGTTGCAGTCCTATATGGAGTACGACTGGTAGAAGAGGATAATTGGAGCTGTCGCTTAATTTATAAAAGATTTATACGAAAAAGCCTCTGAATAGTGTGTTCTGAGGGATAAAAAAACACCAAAGCAGGCACGAAAAAGGAGACGAGGGAGGGCGGAGAGAGGTCAGTCAACGATCGCACCACCCACGCGACCAAGATAGAGTACACGGAGAGAAAAATGGAAACAAGAGCGAGCGACACTGCAAATAGTAGAAGAGTATCGTATAACAGAAAACACATAACAGAGCACATTCATCTGAGTAAAGCCTAGAGAGATAATTTTTTTTTTGCATAGAAGTGCTAAATGATCAATTTAAACATCAACCCCACGTGGGGGAGGGGGGGGGTATAAGATTAGATACCTAGGAAAGTACACTTATAGGGGGTAGCGGGAGATTATAATGAGTTAAGGCGGTTATAATATATTATGTACATGTGTGGGTTCTTACCTGAGACTAATACTACGTCTACTCTGAGGTTGAGGGGGAGAGGGATATATAGGAAGAGATTCACCCAATAGAGATAGTATAATGTATAATAGTTAAAAATTTCTACACAATTTAATTAATAGATTAATTAGTTTATACAACATATATTAAAAACCATAAAATAAGTTAAAAAACTATTATAAAAAGATATAACCAAAAACGATATAATATGAATTGTACTGATAATTTAAATTATCGATCTAACATCATGAATTACCCATATAACATTATTATATAAAAATAATTATTAATATACTACATAAAAAATAAAATATATAATTAAAATATAAAATTAAATATATTCCGGCCAGAGGTATTACGGACCGGATCGTTCTTTGCTTATAATCACTTTTTAGCTTCCCTGGGGGGGGGGGTGGGATACCCCCAAAAATTTAAAATAGAAAAATACGACAGCCCCAACACCATGGGGGGGGGGGGGGGGGGGGGGGGGGGGGGCCCACAACCCAGAAAAAATTTATTTTATGAACCTGTAGACCACTTTTTGTCGGCCCAGGAGCGCGGGTTTTTTTTTTTTTTATTTTTTTTTTTTTGCAATTTTTTTCAAAAAGGGAAGAAGAACAAAAAGATGAAAAATTTTATTTTTAAAATAAAAAAAACAAATGTGGAAAAAAAAACATTTTTCGCCATTAAAAAATTTCAGTAACAAGCGTCAATAAATGTAAACTTTTGTTGGGGGGGGAACATAAAAAAAAAAAAGGGGCTTCAGGAAAAAAAAAAAAAAAATAAGGGGGCCCCCCCCCCCGGGTTTTTTTTTGTTGGTGTAGGTTCCCCACACCAAGTTTTTTGGTGAATATTTTTTTTTTGTTCTTCCCCCCATCATCTAAAAAAATTGTTTTTTTTTTCTTTTTTTTTCTTTTTTCTTTTGTTTTTGGTTTTTCCGTTTTTTTTTATCCATTTTGCTTAATTATATTATATATATATTATAAATATAATAAAATATTCCCCAAAAAATTAAATATAATATATAATTAATAGTACCCCTCTTAACCCTCTGCACACGAAAAGGATCAAAACTTAAGGGGAAGAAACAGAGAGTAAAAAGCGATAGGACCAAAATTGAATTGTGACCTGGCGGGGCCGTCCCGCTTTCACGATGCTAAGATACTGCACTCACCAAACTAAGAGGGAATTGAAGTTTAATAGTGCAGTGAGGAATACAGTAACACAGGCAGGGTGCGAGCTCAATAAGAAGAATTTGGAAGACCCCACGAAAGAGATAATTCAGCACCTCATCTCGTTAGTGTTTAAGTTTAGAGAGTACAGAATACATTTCAATGAGTCGAAGGAGGAAACCTTTAGAACGTATAGAGTGGAATTAGAGGGTTAATGGAACAAAATAGTCAGCTTTAGCAGTACCTAAGACACTCAGCATCTACCGGACGAGAGAGACAAGAAAGGGAGAGAGGAAGAAGCAGAAGCTGGAGTGCGACATTAAAACGAAAAATGTCAAAGAGAGTGTGAGGTAAGAAACAGCAAAAGATTGTTACATTTCTACGAGAAAAGTTTATAGGTGTCGACGAAGAGGAAGCTAATACGTGTCAATTTCGGGTCGGGAGAATATGGGTAAAAACGCTTTCTTCTTGGATTGAAGACAACGAATAATTCTAATAAAGCTAAGATTTATGTATACTCACTCACGTACATAGTGAATGAATATAAATATTATAATACATTTATATATAATATACTTATATTACATGATATTTTTTTCGGAAGAACTAATATTATCGCTAACCTATTTCAACAATTTAAAAATAAACTGATAATAATAATAAATAATGGAAAACCATAATTAAAAACAGTGGCAAACTATCAATGTCAAAATAAATCTAGGTTAGGATGAATTTAGGTTAAGGATTTGGGTAAGAGTATTAGGATTAAAAGGTTGAAAGATATATATTAAGAAATTAAGACGTAAGAGTTAAAACATGTAACTTCCAATAAATAACTTTACTTCCTCAAAAATCATTTAGATATAACGAAATAATTCATGAAATTTATGATTTCGCTCCTGGGAGTCAACACCACTTATAAACTAGCGGTATATCTATTGATAATAGTATAGTATAAATCATATTATATATATACATGTATACATAAAATAACTTTATTTCAAAAATATATTAATACATATACTACTTTCTTACATCCTATATTTAATGTTATAAGCTACTTATTGTAGAGAGATAAATGCCTATCTGAGAGCTGAATAGCTGAGAAGCAATCACTGACCTATTACATTGGGAGAAAATTATGTAACATATATATAATATATTTTACATTACTTCATAACAAAAATCATATTTGAAACACAACCACATAAATTCTCTGATATCAGAGTGTTCAAATATCGCAGGGGATTGCATCCACACACACAAATCCAGACATTATTTAAGGTTAAGGGACTCGCGAGCCAAACTCACGAACACACATAAAAACTTACACTGGACTAAATAATCAAATAAAACAAGAAGCGCCACACAAACAATGTACAGAGAAATCTAGGGGGGGCAATGTTCCCCCTCTCGTCCCCATTCTCAAGAAAAAAACACAGATGTAATTAGGATAGAGAACTTAGCCACTGGGAAGATGCAATCAAAAAGAAAAATAAAGTTATACCAAATAAAAGCAAAG
Source organism: Trachelipus rathkii (assembly GCA_015478945.1). Lineage (NCBI taxonomy): Eukaryota > Metazoa > Arthropoda > Malacostraca > Isopoda > Trachelipodidae > Trachelipus > Trachelipus rathkii. The sequence goes on from JABUQX010069603.1 coordinate 38,946, forward strand.
ATTAATCTCCATTGAAGCGATATGGTTGTCATGTTTTTTTCACTTGTGTGATTTCTTTTTTTCTATATTTATATTTTTTACAAATGTTATCAACATTCCATCAACAGAATACGGCCACGAACCACCACACCCTCCTCTCCCCTACACAGTTGTAGAATGAAATAGGGTAGACATATTAGACAAACACGTTATTGAATTAATATTCATAAGTTTATTTTTAATATATATTAATATAGATTTTAATATAAATATATTATAGAAAAGTGGTAAAGTTTATTAAAAGTTTTGGAGTGTTTTGGTGGGAAGGGGTTTTTAATTTGTGTTTATTTTATTTTTTTTATCTTTGTATCTTGAGGGTTTTACTACATGTATTTTTTGGATAGACCAAAAAGTGAGTATAGTCCTGTCAAAAACTATGACTTGTATAGATCTAGAGCAGACGAACAAACTGGGAAACTGACTTTTGTTTTTTTATTCATGGTCAGAAAGTAACTAGAAAATACACTACTAATATTACTAACTAATACTTACTACACACTACTACTACTTACTAATAACTACTATACTGCTGACGACTACACACAAATGAATAATATAATAAATTAATAATCATAATGTAAAAATTAAAATAAAAAATAAAAAATAAGAAAAATAAGAATAAAATATTTATATGAAAAATAAATTATGATAAAAAAAATATAATAATACAAGAACAAAAGTTTCACAAACGTTAAGTGCAAATAAGACGCAATACACATCAGCACACACACACACTTATGGTCCATCCCCGGCACCGTAAACATAAGCCAACCACGTATTTCGTAGAAAAAAAAAAAAAAACCCGCCCCCACCTCACAGAACACACCAAAGTTTTGTTTATTTTTTTTTACAACACACACTAATATTTTTTGCATCAGGAGGTCAGTACCCTTTTGAGGGGTGGGGCGGCGGGAGCTGGGGGAGGCACACACATTCACACAGTTATTGTTATTGTTGTAGTGGGGTGGGGAGGGCGGGGGGGGGGGGGGGGGGGCCACCCCCCCCCCAGGGAAAAAAAAAAAAAAAGGGGGGGGGGAAACAAAAAAAAAAAGAAAAAAAAAAGGGGGGAAACCCCCACCCGACAACACATATCACACCACAGCGACAGGGGGGGAAGTGAAGTTTTTACTACATGTGATTTTTGGTTTATTCCCACACAACACAAAAAAGATTTTAATTTTTAAATAAATTTTTGGTAAAATTTGGAGGCGGGGGGGGGAGGGGAATTCTTCCCCACCACCCCAACACACACACACATATAATAAAATAATAAAAGTTATAATAATTATATTAGTCCATATAAAAAAATATAATAAAATATAATATAATAATAAAATAATATAACAATATAATCGTAGGAGGATGAGTAGTATTTTATATAGTATTATTATTATAATATATTATTAATATATTTTTTAATTATAAATATATATAAATATTATAATATATAAAATAATATATTTATCCTCACCACCCTATACCTTTTATATTTATACCTTATAATTAATATATATCATCTATAACATGCTTGTAAAGCGGCCCTTTCCTTGTTTTACCCTACACACAAGCTGACAACAATAAGAGTAAGGATCCAAATGGTGCGGGAGAAGTAGTGGAGCGAGGGGGGGTGGAGGCGGGGGGGGGGGGGGGAAAAAATAAAAAAGAAACCATTATGTCAAACACCTATCAAAGATTTGTTATAATTTAGAAATAGTCACAAATCCTATCCAAATAAAATAAAAAAAGGGGGGGAGGGGTTCCCTTAAGTGGTCGGATACTCGAGTTATTCATTTAATATATGGTAAATATATGTATCACCAGGTAGACAGTCGAGCGGCCGGAAAGCCGATACTGGTGATCGGGTAAAAAGAGAATGGAGAATCACAGATGATCTAAGAAATGGAGTAGTTGAGGAAGTGGTTCAGGGGACTGTGATAAAGGAATAATCAAATGTAGAGCAATCGGGGATATTTAGAAGGATAAGAGCGGTCGGTACCCCTTTCATTTCGGAATTCAAGGCTGGGCTAAAAAATGCAGAGAAAACATCCAGAGGCAATTGAATCAGGAAAGTAACTTTACTTGTTCCTTAGAACCTCTTTAAGAACAATTTGAACATATATGGTGGTATGAATATACATACGCATCTGTGAGAAACAGACAGCGGGGGTGCGGCGAATGGGGGGGGGGGGCGTCGGGGGGGGGGGGGAGGGGAGGCGTGACCCCGAATCTGGACCATTTTCTCCTTCCGTTAACTTCTTTGCATAAGTATGGTGGTCAGGGGGGGGGGGCAGGGGGGCCGATTTGTGAATGGAAGTCCTGTCAGTCAAATGAAGAGTATCAGGTAGTGAGACGTATATGGGATAATTTTCCTTGATGGTAGATTAGGAGGTTTGAGGAGGGAGGTTATGGGAGGTTTATGAGGCGAGGTAGGAGATGGTATAGGAAAGAGGAAAGAGAGACCGCGCCCACGAGCGCAGGAGGATGAGGAGGATGAGGAGGAGGGGATTATGTCCGTCCGCCCGAGTCGGTCCAGGGTTGAATAAGAGGGAAGCAGGTGGTCGAAGAGATGGCCTTTAGGTAGTTGTAGTATTACAATCTAGAAAAACCCATTCTCCCATGATTGCTGAGATATTATGCCCGGACGCCGGCCAGGCAACCACCGCCCCCCCCGTAGACTCTTACCAGAAAGAAATAGTAAACCCGAAGGGGTCTGGTGGGCGGTGCAAAGTAAGTGCTCCTTAGATAGATTATGTCAGTTAGGAAATTCTGCAAGGAGGTCAGTACATTAAATATTATCTATTTATATATACATACAATGGGGAGAAACCTATGGTTGGGGTTGTGTGTTTTTTTTTGGTGGAATAAGAACATCTCCACCTTGTTTTATAAGTTCCACAACATAGCGGTGCTCAGCTCCTTCTACATTGAAACCACCGCCCCGAACCGACGTTCTCCCGCAGGCCGCCCCCCAAAATAAAAAAAAAACCCAACACGGGGGGGCCCCTTCTCACCTAGACCCCCCTGTGACTAGGGATGAGAAAATAGGTTTTTCTTGGGTAGTTAGTTGAAGTAATTTGTTGTAGTTAAAAAACGAAAAATATTTTCTCCGAGATATACTGGGGGTGGGGCCCCCCACTCTCCACCACTCCCGATATGCACCTGTGGTCAACCCGCTCCTTAATTAAATGCGAGCAGTTAAGAACAAGAAAGATGAAAACTTATTTGAATGGTAGTGTAAGAGAGTAGGCTAGGGGTAGCGTTAGGGGGGGGTTTCGTCGAAAGATATGGAATAGAAGGAACTTGCTGCATTAGCTTCTTGGGTGTCGCCTATCATAACGAGCTATTACTCTGTTACTACGCTCCCATATTAGATTAAAGAAAGCCTTCTCGAGCACTACCCCATTTCCAACGGGAAGAAATAGAAAATTATCGTCACTACCATCTATCTCATACTTCTCAACGTGTTTTTCAAAGGTTCAGCATGTGTTAAAACGTTTTTTTTTAGTCTAGAGGTAAAATACCTTGTATGAGTACAAGCTAGAGCACTCATTATTTCAGCAAAAGGTATTATAAACCCTCACACCATAGGGGATAAGCTTACGTGAGCACCCCAGCCTCGCCCCCGGGGGGTTTTTACACGATTAAAGTAATGCAACCCCCAGCCACAAAGTACCCAACATTAAGAAAACAAGAAAATAGACATCCGCTTGAATCCAGAACGCTGCACCTGCTTGGAGCAGAAAGGTAGCCGCACCCCATAAGCCTCAGATACTACCAGGTGTCGCCACGATGCTCTCTACCATCCCCGCTCACGCCCTCGGCCCCCGGCACGGACCCCCGCGGCCCGCCCACAACCCACCTTATTATATACTAATTACTATAAATAATATAGGCTAGGCTACATGGCATTACAGGCTAGTATGAGAGAAACGAACCAAACATGTCAATAATAGAGAATAGAAGATATAAAAAAAAAAATTGAGGTATCTGTATTCACAGAGAAAAAAATTTGTAATAAGAGAGATGATTAAGTTAGTCAATTATAAAAAAAGAAATGGGAAATGTGGGGGGGTGGGGCGAAACAATAAAAGTTAGGAGGGAGAACCAAGATGACTAAATAACCAAAAAACCTGGGGTGTGTAAGGTTTTCTTTTAAAAATAAGATTAAAATAGACCATACCAAAAATATCAAAGAGTAATACGAGTAGAATTCTGAGAGAAACCTCCACACCCCTCCCCGCCCTGCGAATATTGGGAGGGTTCCCAGAGAGTGGGCGTTGTGCTGGAGTGTGATTGCGGACAATGAATCAAGGCGGTGGGAGGGGAACCATAATGTCCCTCTGCCTTTATTCATAAAAACAACCTAACGAAATAAATTTAAATACACCTATCCGGAGAAGCGGGTGCAATTTCAGACCGCTGTGGTTTTTAGTTGTGTCAGCTCTTTAATAATGCTCCAGGTGCTCCTTTGTAACGTAATTACTCCTACCCCAAACCCCACCACCCACGCTATTCCCCCATCCACAGCCTATCGCCTCCTTTCTCAGGATTGATTTTGAGATTCGATTATTAGGATTGTTTTGCTTTTTTCTTAAAGTTATTTTAATGTATTCGGGCCAACTGTCTGTCAGTGATGTACTTCCCCATCTTTCAATAGAGGAAGAGTTACTTAAAAAGTATTCCTCATCATTAAATAGAAGATTAGGATACGTGTCTAATTCTGCTCTCCGCGGGCTATTCTGCAGAATGAGAAGATATAAATAGCTCGTTGAAGGGTTAATATTAGAGATGTGTGAATGTATAGCTTTCAAACGATTAAAACCAAAAACAGACGACACACGAGAGTGGTAGTGCTCGCGTACCAACATTCTACCTATTGAAGAGTAGGGAGAGGACTGAAATATAAAACACATAACCGGCGTGAGAAAATAAATCTGGAGGTTGCTCTTCAGTTTCTGAGAAAAAGCAAAGGGTAATTTACCTCTTATAAAAAAAATTAGATAACAAAAGCTGAAAGCGCTTCTGAAAAAATTCGTAGAACATTAATTAGTAGAGGAATGAGAATTACATCCCAGTGTCGTAAAGATTTATAAATGTGAAGTCGTTAATCTTATAAAAGGAAATGTCCCTTTCCTTTGAACAGACCTCAGAAGGTAAAGGCGTCGTCATAGAAACATCATTAAAAGAACTCTCCTCAACATAAAGAGAGATACTGAAATAAAAAAAAAAAGAAGTACTAAAACAAGAGAAGATGAGGAGGAGTTTATTACCGCCTATTTACCATTATCAACCTTCCCTGCCAGAGTTTAGAATAAGGCTTCCCAACTGAGATAACATTTATAGTTTCGGGGGAGTGTGTGATAACGCACATAATGAAGAAGGTAGCTGTACTTCCAATAGTTAAATTGGTTATGAGAAAAATGAAATGTGATAATTATTATCATCACAGCATACTGTAACAGAATTCATTCGTAGCGCCGATATCCTCATACAAATCTCAATATGGCAAGTTTATTGCAACCACTCACCAATCCCAAACATCACAGCCCCTATCACCTACGCAGATAATTACAGCCTATTATGCAGACATTACAACCTCGTTTCACATCAGCACAACAGCTGCACCAACAGAAATCCTCTATATTGGGTGAGAGCGGATATCAATTTAATTTATATCACTAAGCAGCCTCTTAACCTCAATAGTTTTATATTGATCCTTATATAGTTTGAAGCAGATAACCAAAACTACGAGAAAGGAAGTGTACAGATACTTATAAGATAGAGATATGTAAACGAGAAAGGAATGAATCTTTACATCTGGGTCTCAGACAGATGGCAATAATGTAGGGTAGGTGGAGAGTGAGGGTAAGGAGTGGTATTCCACAGATAGAGAGGAGAGGTGTAAGCCAACGGGATGATGGAGTGAAGCACAAGAAAACCGGCACCGCCTTGTCCTACCCCTCGTCATTAGAGGACACGCCATAATCGCTGCCTGGCTTCCCCAAAGCAGACGCAAAAAAAATGGCATAAACAAAAGAACAAGCAAAACAAGACAACAATTAAAAAATCTGTAATTCTGTAAATAAAATTTTAACAATATAAACCCAAATTTAAAAAAAAAGAGTTAAAGATAAAACATCAACAGCTTGAAAAATAATGAATCATAAAATTAAAACAAAAAAACAAAATTAAACAATAAATTTCAAACATAAAAATATAAACAAATAACTGAAACACACTCTGGACTCACACATCCAAACCCACTACGCAACTACAATTAAAAAAAAAAAAAAATCGCAAAATAAAAATTGATCAATATTTTCTTGGAAAGTAAATATCGATTTCTGAAAGATATAAAAATATATTAAAAAGGGTTTGTTCTTCAAAGAGAAAAAAAAGAGAAAAAAAGGAGAAAAAAGAGTAAAAAAGAGAAAAAAAGAGAAAAAAATTGACCTTTAGGAATAAATTGTAAAAATTATAAAAATTTTTTGATTTAGTCAAAATAATTTAAAACTTGTTCAGAAAAAGTTAACTTTTAGAACACTGTAAACAGGGAAGATCTTTAGGGGAGAGAATAAACGCCAGCTATGTAACATCAATGTAAGGATAAAATATTTAATTAAACAAGAATAGCGATGATTAAGGTATATCACACACAGAACACACACACACCACCCCAACAACACGCACAGACACACACATCACACACACACACCACACAGCACACATCCCACACACACACACACACTTAACTAAACAAACACTACAAAATAAAAAAAAAAAAAAATTAAATAAAATTCATTCACCTGAGAACACAGATAACACAACTTCACTCTACGACCCAATATACATACATATATAGTATATATATATATATAATATAATAGTATTATATATATATATATATATTATATATATGATATGATATATCTAATATATAATAAATATATATATCTAATTATATAGAATTAAAAATATATATAGTATATAAAGATATGATAATTATATTATTATATTATAATAAATATAATATAACTATATATATAATATAGTAATAATAATATATATGAATATATATTATATATATAAATGATATAATATATATATATATATAATATATATACTTACTAATATATATATATATATATACTATACAATATTATATATATATAATATATATTAGTATATATAATATAATACTAAATAAATATACATACTATAATATAACAGTAATATATATATATATAATATTATATAGAATGATATAATTATATATATATTATATAAATATATATATATATATATATATATATATGAAAAATAAATAAATTTTAGGGAAATATATATAATATATATATTTATATATATATATATATTATATAGTAATAAATATATATATATATATATATAATATATAAATTCTTCTTTCTTTTTATCTGCCTTCTAATTTCCCAAGAAATGGGGAGTAAAGGTGCGTAACGAGCCGGAAAAGAAAAAGCAGTAAGGGAAAACATGACACCTGTCGAAAAAAGCCTCAGCCTTTACCGGCCCTCAGTACCAATTAATTAGTGAGACTCATCGACATGTCAGAAAATCATACACCCTACAAGCTTCAAGGGACAAGAGCGATGGACCCCTCACTATGGAGAAAATCGTCAAGAGTAAGTCATCCCTTGCCCAGGTGAAGCCACAACATAACCCCTCTACAATCCCCCGCCATTTTCACCTCCTGTATTCCACCTTTCTTTCTCGCCTGCTCCGAAAACTCAGATTTTCTTCCTCAAACATTCGGTTACTTGACTCAATCGCATCTTTTTTTCTTGCGGTCGCCAGGCCGGTCGTTCCCAAACACCGACCGCCAGCTATACATCCGCTAAACCAAACCGACAATCATTCACTCCTTCCCATATTGACCTAACACATTTTAAAATACTTTATATTATTTTATTCTCGTCATTTACCCCCCTTTCTTCACCTCCCACAAACCACATCTCAAACGTGTATAATCCTCACTTTTTATCAAATTCGTTCTCACACCTAGCACAGCCCCTAAGATTGTCTGAAAATAAATGTTAATCAATTATATAATAATATTTTATGAAATATATATATAATATAATATTTAATAATAAATCATATATAATATAAACATATATATATAATAATATATATATAAGTATAATATAATATAAAAATATTATATATAATATATAGTATAAATAACTAATATATTATATTAAATATATATATATATATATAAAAATAAAAAAAATAAAATAAAAAAATTAATTAAAAATCGATAAATAAACAAAGTACTAAGAAATAATAATATATATAAAAAACAAAGGATGATATTTATTTTCAATTTAAGAAAAAAACACGTTTCCCTGGGGTTAAACAATGCTATCAGTTTTTGAAAATCCACTCTATCGTCTTAATCAATAGACCAGGTGGTGGCATTATATAATACGGCTAAGAAGTTGGACCGATTTTATTTTCGGACGCAGGGGGCGCTGGGTTGAATCCCAGAGATGAATACGTTCATTTCCTTCTAAATTTAAGATTTTTTTTTCTACATCATCTATGATTTTTAAGACTTAAAGCAACATATATATTATATAATAAAATTAATAATAATAATAAATATAATATATATAAATATATATATATATATAGTATAGATATATAAATAATTTTATAACAAAAAATAGTAAATATATGAAGACACACAACTGTATAAAGACAAATTATATAATATAATAATTTTTACGGTTAAAACAATATGGAAATGGACAATAGAATGAAATTGTACAATTGAGAAACACCCTTTGAAAAAAATGAAAATAAAAAAATAAAAAAAAAAAATAAAAAAATGACAATGTTAGATAAAAAAACGTAATTAAAGAATATATTTGACCTTAAAAAAAAAAAAATCCCGAAAAATTTTCAGTGTCGAAAAGAAACGTCAAGTAATTATAATTTTTTTCTTGTGTGAAAGACCAAAACACAATTAAGAAAAAAAAAAAAAAAAATAAAGTAAAATAAAAAAAATATAGTATAAGAAATTTTACGTCTATACACGTAGAGATGATCAGATTGTAATACTTGAAATTAAAAGAATAGGAAAACTATTTCAAATTAGGCGATGATGTAATATAACCGATATGATCCGGAGAAGAGTGACAAAAAAAAGGTAGATGTATCTACCTGGTATTTTCGATTAAATATTTATGCCATTATTTTTTTCGC
>JABUQX010069604.1:0-2500 GCA_015478945.1 Trachelipus rathkii
ATATTTGAAATAACTAAATGTGTATTTTCGACCTTGTGAATTTTAATGGCATCCAATCTACAGGTAAGCTTAACTGAAGATCAACAACAAAAGCTAATCTGCACTTTGCAATATGGCCATTTGTATTAAAGGGTTGCAGGAAGTTCAAGAAGAAAAGGATACATCTAAACATATTGTACGTGATGAAACTACAACTATCTCAGTTACTACCTTCTCAAGTCATTCTTCAGAAAAAGTTCAGAAGATTAGTATGAAGAGCTTCTAGATATTGAAGAGCTTTAGTCGAAAGCGTCGATTGGCTCAAGAAAAAGGTCAAGGTCGCTTCCTAATTCCTTGTCACCATATTCCATATCTTTTAAATAAAATTTCTTTGCTGCACTGAAAAAGTTGAGAAAATTTTATGTAGTTCGAAGAGTATAAACATTGTACAAGGCTGAAATTTGCTTTACTGCTTCTACCTCCACGTCAAGTTAGCGTGAACTGCTTTTTCTGCTCTTTGCATTATAAAATCAGACCAAAGAGGAAAAATGAAGGAGAACCTGACAGATGGCCTATCTATTTTTAAGAACTAATCATTTAATGAGTAGATGATATTAGATGTAAGGTTTCATGTAACTAACGTAATGTAGTAGTTTAATATATATAAATATATATATATATATATTATATTATATATATATAATATATTTATGTATTTCTTTTTATGTAATATAATTGTGTACATTCAGAGGAGTTACTTGCCTAATAATAAAATAAATATATATATATATATATATATATATATATATATATATATATATATATATATATATATATATATAAATCCGTAGACCCCTTCCCTAAATTATTTTAAGTTATCAAAATTTTTTGATGGCTTAAATCTCTTATTTATATTTTTTAATAATAATAAAAATAATAGTTAATCAAAGCAAATTAAGAGTATATGTTTTATTAATAGAAATGAGGAAACATATATGATTCGACCATCGTGGTGTGCGGACGCAGTGGAACTAAAAGGGAAGCCAAATACAGAAGGACCAGAAGAGAGATAATTTGGAAAGAAAGAAAGGATAGTCAGAAGATGATTTATGAGTGATGAGGGGTTGAGAAATCTAGTACTAAAGAATTTAAGAAGAGAGAGAGAGAGAAAGAAAGCTTTTAATTCAAAGTGACTGTCAACTAAAAAAGGAAAAAATTTCAATTTTGGATTTTAAAAATGTAAAATTTTTAAACATTTAAATTTATTTCATATCTAATCTCGGTTCGAGGAGCTGCAAAATTTTAAAATCATTACTTTTGGCTATTTTGGAAAATTAATTATTGAATACTAAAATAAAATTATGAAGATGAAATTTAAAATAATAAATTTTAGAATGTGAAGTTGCGTTTAACATGGCAATCGTCGAGTCATTTGAAGAAAATTTACCAACTTCTCTTCCTCTGGAAGTAAGGGTCTTAAAACCCACCCTTTCATTATTTTTTTTCGTGAATGCTGGTCATATAAGAATAGTGACAGTAGTGAAAGTGATAATAATAATAATAGCTAATAATAATAATAAGTGATAATAATAATATTTAATATAGTGAGTAGTGTGCATAGTAGTAAAATATAGTGTAGAACATATTAATATTGGTGTTAAATCACTGTAGCATAGTAATAGTAATAATAATAACTATTAAAATACAGTGATTAGTTGTGATTGATAGTGAATTATATTGAATTTGTGTTTGAATTATAGTGTTTAGTTTTTAATAATATTATATAATATGATAATGATATATAGATATGTTTTCATTTGAAAGTATTTTATGTATGTATTTTATATATGTATTTATATGTATATATTTTTTTTGTATTTTATATTTATTTATACTAAAAAGCCACCCGGTAGCTCCGTGGAGAGCACTCGCCAACAAAGCGAGGGTCCAGGTTCGCCACTGGTCGGGTGGGAGAATGTGAGCTATTCCTCTCCTTGGGCTTGGCTCCGTCCTGCTCGGACGTAAATTGAGTACACCCCCTCCTAGATTATGGGCTCTGCCCGTGGGCGGTGGTGTTTATCTTCTGTAAAAAAAAAAAAAAAAAATTGTAGTTGGTTGACGAAGATTTCTTAGTTGAAGTGGCTGTTGTTCCATATATATATTATATATATATGATATATATATTATAATTATATATATATATATATATATATATATATATAAATATAAATATATATATATTATATATAGTATATATATTAATAATAGTAATATTATATATATATAATATATATATATATATATATATATATATATATATATATATATATATATAATATACTATATATATATATATTTCTTTCCTCTCCCAGGAAGGATTTTTCATCCTGTCAGCCGCGCAGGCATCTTTCTCCAGACGTCCCTCTCCTGCAATATTCTCTTCTTTTCAGCGCTCTCATATTTGGTAGCTGACATCTTTCCAGAGAGCCCTCCACCGATTCCGCCAATCTCTTCTTCGGTC
>JABUQX010069604.1:7500-22500 GCA_015478945.1 Trachelipus rathkii
ACTGGGGGTAAGGTGCGTGTCACTGCATCGGAAAAGAAAAGCAGTAAAAGATATGACAAAAGTCAAAAGGAAAGCCCAGCTAACCAGCCCCCTCTGGTCCATTAATTAGTGAGAACTCTTCACAGACAGAAAATCCACCCTAGAGCTTCAATGGACCGCGCGACGAACCCTCACTATGGTAAATCGTCATTGTAGGGTTTTAGGGTTCATTCCCTTGGCCCAGGTGGGCACAACCATAACCCCATACAAAACCCGCCATTCTCTCCTATCATGCACCTTTATTCTCGCCTCTGCCACACTCACATTTCTCTCCTTCAGACATTCGATTACTCACCGCCTCAATCCACTTTCTCTTCGGTCTCCCAGCCGGTCGGCTTTCAACACACGCTCCACTATACATCCGCTTAACCCAACCGGCTATCATTCATCCTTTCCACATGACCACACCACATCTCACATACTTTCATTTATTCTCATTTACCCCTTTCTTCACACACACAACTCTCTAATACGTTCAGTCCTCATTTTATTAATTCTTTTCACACCATAGCATGCCCCCTAAGATTGTCCAATCTGAACACATTGAACTTAGATCTATACTTCTTATCCAGACCATAGTTCTCACTACAATACAATAACACAGGTAACAACATACCCTCATGTAAGACTTCTAGCGCACTCAAGACTTAGTCCCCTTACATTCACTGCAACGTTAATTGCAACCAGCAACCTTTCCTGCCTATTCACAATTTCTACTACCCTCTGCATCATCCGTTCCCTCTCATCCAACACATACCCTAAATATTTTAACTCAGACACTTGCTCCAGCTGCTTACACGATCTAACATAACTTCACACTGAGTGACTGTCCTCACTCACAACCATACCTTTACTCTTATCTACGTTTATTTCAAACCCCTCCTTTTACATACCCTGACAAATCTCTCCTCACATCCTTCTCAAACTCTCTTCAGATTCGCCACACAGAACCAAAACCTTCTGCATATAATAGGTAGGGCACCCTCCACTCCTCTCCATTCTCATCATTCTAACACATTTCCTGCCATCCCCACCACCCTCTAATTCTTTCATACCCCATCCATATACACATTGAATAAACCAAGGAGACATAACACAAACCTGTCTCACTCCACTATTAAATCCTAAATCAATCACCATTGACACCATTTATTCTTAACACCACGCTTCACTATCGTCATATTCATACTTTTGATTCCATTCAGAAGCTAACCACTAACACCTTATATATACTATACCCTGCCATAAGCTTCCCTAATTAACTCCTTATCAATACGCCTGTTGGTAAATCCATAAAACCTAAATATAATTTCTTCTTTCGTTTCCCTCTTTCTCAATCGTTTGTTTCAATGTATAAGACTTGAATCCACACACTCTCTACCACTCCTAAACGCACCTTGTTCCTTACCAATCAGTCCTCTTTCGACCAAAAGACCAGCATATACCTTCCCTAACACAACTCAACATAAACTTTATTCCCTATAATTTCTACAATTCCCTTTATCTCCCTTACCCTTTTATAAGGGGTACTATTACCGCTCTCCTCCAATCCCTTGGAACTATACCTCCCAATAAACGCTTTATTCACAACTTCCAAATCCAATCAACCAAGGAGACATAACACAACCTTGCCTCATTCCACTATTAATACTAAACCAATCACTTTTGGACACCTTTATTCATTAACACGCCTCACTATCGTCATATCATTACTTTTGATTCCATTCATGAGCCTACCACCACACTAATATCACTAACACCTGCCATAAGACCTTCCCTATTAACCCCTATCATATCCTGTTGCAAATTCCTAAACTAAGATACAATTTTATTCTTCCTCTCTCCATCATTTGCTCTAATCATTTGCTTCATGGTATAAGACTTTGATCCACACATTCCTCTACCACTTCTAAAACGCACCTTTTTCTTTACCAATCAGTCCTTCCAGTCACTTGGCGCAACTCTTTCGACCAAAACACCAGCATATATCTTCCCTACAACACTCAATAAACTAAATACCCAATAATTTCTACAGTTTCCCTTTATCTCCCCTTACCACTTTTATAAGGGTACTATACCGCTCTCCCTCCAATCCTTGGAATATATCCTCCATAAACGCTTTATTACACAACTTCCAAATCCAATCAATCACCATCTCGCTCCGTTCTTGTTGATCGTTTCACTAGTAATTTCATCTACACCTGCAGAATTTAGCATTCTTCAACTTTCTCACTCTACCCATTTACCTCCTCCTTACTAATAACCTCTCCCCAAAATACCTATTCCTTCTTGCAACATCATAAAACCAACACACATTCACTACCACCTCATCATTACTATTAATATTGTGCAGATTTTCGAAGTTTCTTTCCACACTCCCCTCACATCCATTTCATCAGTTAACAAAAGCCACCATCCCTATTCATTATTCTAAGCAGATTCCCCTTATTCTCATTCTTAACCTTTCGCGCTTCGTTCCAGAAGAGCTTCCTATTCCCTTGTATGTCCTCATTCATCCTCACTCCACAGCGTTCATAGTTACCTCTTGTTTTTTCTCCTACGTTATGCACCTTTTAGTATTTCTTTTTTTCCTCCTTATATAATTTCAAGCATCTTTCTTTTGAAAACTCATCATTTGCTTTTAGTACATCAACCACGCTTTCTTTTTTACCTTACACCGTTTCATTCACCTCTTCATTCCACCATTACCTGTTAACATCTTTACTTCCTACTTTAGCAACATCCACACACTTTCTTGCAACTCTACTAACAATTGCTTCCTTCCTTTGCCCCCAGATTTGTTCAGTATCAAGATTTGTTCACATTCAACCGATTTTCCTTACGAGCGCTCTTACATACTTTACCTTATAATTGTTCACATCAACTTAACTTCTCACTCTTAATTTTACTAACTTCCTTTCGTATCATCACGCTTCCTCTCCATCCCACAGCCCCCACTAACTTATTTTACATAGAACAACATAATGATCTCGATAATCCCATTCTAAACCCTCACTGATTTAACATCCAACACATACTTTCAACAAATCTCCTCTTCCCCAACGCAAAAATCAATCATACCTTTTTCACTTTGATACCATCTTTACCTACACCAACTCTAGTATACTTATGACTACTCTTGTGTTTAAAGAAAGTATTTACTTCACACACATATCCTTCTCTTCACAGAAATCAATCACTCTCCTACCATTCTCATTTTCTCCCGGCACCTCCAAACCACCGACCTGTTTAATACCATCCCTTTTTTTGATCACCTATCCCAGCCATTCAGGTCCCCAACACAATTATTCTGAAGCTCCCACTCACCCCAATCCAAGAAAACAATCATTCAAAATTATCTATCCCAAAAAATCGTACTCTCTTCAACGTTTCCCTCAGATTGACCATACGTCACAACCACACATACCTTGACCTTTTTAAACTTAAATTTTACCAATTAGAATTCTAAGGATACACACATCCAAAAGTGAAACATAGCTTTGGTACACAGGTCACTGCATCAAATTGCAACTCCTTCTTCCTATCACATTCTTCTTCAACACCAGCACGCACTACATTTCCCACCACAGCCACTCAATCACCTTTTTCCTTTCATCTTTTGTTTCAGTCACAGCGAACAAATCTCAAATTTGCCCATTTCTATAATGACATCCATCACTTCCTCTCTCCTTCTCCTCAACATTTATTCCTCTATCATTCCATGTACTCATACGATTCATACAATTTCGCCGAAAATTAGAAAGCCGTTTACGCGATCACGAACATCTCCGAGGCATGCATCAGCATCCCTAGCAAGAGATAGGTGGTAGTGGCAGCCAACCCCAACTACCACCGCCCCTTAGTCGACTTCTACGAACACGCAGGACATAACGATGTTGGGCAAATTTTTTCTCCCGCACTACAGGGATAATGAGAGTAGGGATGTCTGTAAGGTGCTTATCTAGAAGTGGGGTGTGTACTTTTATCATATTATATGATATATATAATATATATATATATATATATATATATTATATATAATATATATATATATATATAAATTATATCAATATATAATATATTTATATATAATATAATATGGTATATATATAATATATATATTATATTAATATAGTTGAATATACTATTATTATATATATATATAATATATATATATATATATATATATTATTGATATATAAAAACATATTGCTATATTATATATGTAGTTTTGATATTTAACTTTATATATAATGTATATATATATATATATATATATATATATAATATATATATATATATTATAATTAGTATTATATATATATAATATTATATATATATATATATATATTATATATATATATATATATTATATATATATAACAATCTTTTACGGTATATATATATAATATTATATATATATATATATATATATATATATATATATATTATATATATATAATAATTATATATATATATTTATTATATATATTATATTATATTATTAATATAATATATAATATATATATAATATATATAATATATATATTAAATAATATATAATATATATATATATATATAAGTTTATTTTGTTTCCAGCGTTCTAGCCACCTAGGGCCACCCTCATATTCTGCCCCCTAGGCATTTGCCTAGTTTGCCTAGCGGTTAAGAGGGCCCTGCTTATATCCACACCCCTCATCTAGACAACATCTTACAAACATCACTATCCCTTATATCTCTACGTGTGGAGGAGAAAGATTTGCTCGACGATTGTATGTCGTCTGCGTGTTTGTTAGGAAGATGACTATAAGGATGGTGGTATTTGGGTTGATTGGCTACTACACTAATCTTTTGCCAAAGGAATGCTATTTGCAATGCTCGGAGAAGGTCGTGATCGCCGTAAGCGGCCTTCTATCTTCTTTCGATGAAAATGTACGAATCGAATGGGTGCATCGAATGTCAGAAGAATAAATGTTGAGGAGAGAGATGATGGATGTATTTAGAAAGGGAAAATTTGAGTTTCTCGCTGTGACTGAAACAAAGATGAAAGGAAACAGTGAAAATGAGTGGTGTGGTGTGAAATGTGTTTTTGCTGGTGTGGAGAAGAATGAGAGGGGAGGGAGAGAAGGAGTTGCAATTTTGATGAGTGACTTGTGGTACAGGGCTATAGTAGATATTGTTTGTATGAGTACTAGAATTCTAATGAATAAATTTAAGTTTGAAAATTTCAAGGTATGTGTGGTTGTGACATATAGTCCATCTGGAGGGTAATGTTGAAAGGGATGGTATAACTGGTGGCTCTGGGGTGTCGGTTGAAAATGAGAATGGTAGGAAGGTGATTGAGTTTTGTGAGGAGAAAGGTGTGTGTGTAAGTAATACCTTCATTAAACACAAGAGTGTTCATAAGTATACTAGAGTTTGTGTAGGTAGAGATGGTATTGAAGTGAAAGTATGATTGATTTTTTGTTGGTGAAGAAAGAGATGTTAAATTACAGAAATATGTGGTGGGTTCGACTCCCCACAATGTGTTGGATGTTAAATCAATGAGGGGGGTAAGGAATGGGATTATGGGATCATTGTTGTTTTATGTAAAATTAAGTTAGTGGGGGCTTGGATGGAGAGGAAGGTGATAAGGAAGGAAGTGGGTAGAATTAAGAGTGAGAAGTTAAGTGAACAAGGTAATAAGGATAAGTATTTAAGAGCGCATGCAAGTAAATGACTTGAATGTAAACAAGTTCAAACTGAACAAATCTGGAAGCAAATGAAGGAATCGGTTGTTAGAAGTGCAAAAAAATATGTGGATTTGCTAAAGTAGGAAGTAAGAATGTTAACAGTGAATGGTGAGTGGTGGAATGAAGAGGCGAAGTAAGCAGTTAAAAGTAAAAAAGAAGCGTAGTGGAATGTACTAAAAGCCAATGATGAGGTTTCAAAAAAAAAGATGTTTGGAATTTATAAAAAAAGGAAAAAAGGAATGCTAAAAGATGCATTTGTACTTTTGTATGAGGGATGTAAAAGGAATGCTAAAAGATGCATTTGTAAAAGGAAAAAGAAGTAAATGAACAGTTTGGAAGGAGGATGAATGGGGACCTACAAGGGAATAGGAAGCTCTTCTGGAAGGAAGCGCGAAAGGTTAAGAATGAGAATAAGGCGAATCTGCTTATAATAATGAATGGAGATGGTGTTTACGTAACTGATGAAATGGATGTGAGGTTATGTGTGAGGAGCACTTTTGGTTTTGTTCGAAAATCTGCATGACATTGGCAGTAATGAAGAGGTGATTGTGAATATGTGTGGGTTTGATGGCGCAAGAAGGAATAAGTATTTTGGGGATGAGGTTATTAGTAAGGAGGTGGTAATGTGTAGAGTGAGAAAGTTAAAGAATGTTAAATCTGCAGGTATAGATGAAATTACTGGTGAAATGATCAAGAACGGAGGCGGTGATTGATTGGATTTGGAAGTTGTGTAGCAAACCGTTTATGGAGGGTATAGTTCACGAGGGATTGGAGGAGAGCAGTAATAGTACCCTTATATAAGGGTTATATAGGGTAAGGTGATAAAGGTAATTGTAGGAATTGTAGGAGATATAGTTTATTGAGTGTTGTAGAGAAGATATATTCTATTTTTGTATGTGAAAGAGTGCGTCAAGTGACTGAAGGATTGATTGTGTGAAGAACAAGGTGCGTTTTAGAATGGTAACGTTGTGTGGATCAAATTCTTTGCATTGGAAACAAATGATTGGAGAAAATGAGGGAGAAGAAGAATAAATTGCATTTAGGTTTTATGGATTTGCAACAAGATTAATAGGGAAGCTCTGTGGTGGGTGTTAGTAGTGATATTGGTGTTGGTGGTAAGATTCTAAATGCAGTCAAAAGTATGTGTGAAGATAGTGAATCTTGTGTAAGAATGTGTAAGTGGAGTCGAAAGTGATTGGTTTAGTATTAAGGGGAGTGAGGCAGGGATTGTTATGTCTCCTTGGTATTTCAAATTTGTATATGGTGGAGTTGTATGAAAGAATTAGAGGCTAGGGGTGGCGGGATGAGTTAGAATTGATGGGGGAATGGAAGATAGTGGAAGGTGCCTTACCTATTATATGCGGATGATTTGGTTTTCTGGCGCGAATCTGAAGAGAGCTTGAGAGGATTGGTATAGAGATTTGGCAAGTGTGTAAAAAGGATGGGGTTTGAAAGTAAACGTAGATAAGAGTAAGGTATGGTTGTGAGTGAGGACAGTGTTCGGTGTGAAGTTATGTTAAATGGTGAACAACTGGAACAAGTGTCTTTGAGTTTATATTAGGATATATGTTGGATGAAAAAGGAACGAATGATGCAGAGTGTAGTAGGAAAGTTGTGAATGACGGGAACGTGTCTGGTGCAATTAAATCAATGGTGGATGTAAAGGAACTAAATCTTAGAGGGCTTGGGCCTTACATGAGGGTTGTTGTTTACCTGTGTTAATGTATAGTAGTTAGACTATGGTATGGAATTATTAAGTATGATCGTAAAGTAAAATGTGTTTCAGTGGACAGTGTTAGGTTGTGGAAAAATTGATAATAATGAGGAATGAACGTATTATGAGAGTTGTGTGGTGTGAAAGAAAGGGGTAAATGAGAGAATAAATGAAAGTACGTTGATATGGTTTGGTTATGTGGAAAGGATGGATGATACTTTGTTGGTTAAGTGGATGTATAGTGGCAAGTGTGTTTGAATCAACCATGCTGGAGACTGAAGAAAAAGTGCGTTGAGTCAGCTAAGGAATCCCTGAAGGAAAGAGAAATGTGAGTTTGTCAGAGGCGAGAAGAAAGATGCATAATAGGATGTCGAAATTGGCGGCCAATTTGTACGGGGTATGGTTGTGGCGCGCCTGGGCAAAGGCATGAATCCTCCACACTTGAATAGAATCATAGTAAAGGGTCCGTCGCAGTCCGTGAAGCTCTAGGGTGGATTTTCTGACTGCCACGAGTTCTCACTAAAAGGTATAGGTGCGGTAAGCTGGGGCTTTCTTTTTCAACTTTGCCTTATATTCTTCTATCTACTTTTCTGTTTCCCGGTCATTTACATATCCTTATTCCAGTCTTGTAAAGAGTGGGTGGTGATGTTTTATATATATATTATATAATATATCATCTATATATATATAATATTATATATTATTATATATATATATATTATATTATATATATTATTATAATATATTTAATAAGCTTTCGACTGCGAACGACGTTTGGTTGGCAACTGGTTTGGTTTAGCCAGCCTTAAAAGTTCGTTTTCCTGTAGCCCGTGTTACCCTCTGAAAAGGGGATAATGCACGTTAAAGTAGTTTATATGATATATTATATATATATATATATATATATATCATACATATATATATATATATATATATATATATATATATTATATATATTATATATATATATATATAAGACTACTTTTAACCGTGCTTTAATCCCTATAGGGGTAAACACGGGGGACCAAGGATAATTCGAACTTAACCAGCGCCTCCAATGTGTTCGCAGTCGAGTTTATTCTTGCCCCCAGTAGAATAACTCCAACTGTCTTCGTGGAGGATTTGAAAACAGAGTCCTCCGTATGAGAAGGCGACGGACTCAACTCCTGTCGCCATTTATATATATATATATATATATATATATTATATATATATATATATATAATCATAAATATATAATAATACTATATTTATATATATATAATATATATATATATATTAATTATATATATATATATATATATTATATATAATATATTATATATATATATAATATCATTATATATATATATATATAATATATAATATATATATATATTATATAATATATATATATATATATATATATATATAATATACTATATATATATATATATATATATTATATATATATATATATATATATATATATATATATATATATATATTTATTATTATATATATATATATATAATATATATATAATATATATATTCCGAAAAGTGTCCTCGTTTGGAATGTCTCTGCGAAATGTCAGTGGCAATAATCGATTGCTAAACAACATTAGAGTTTAAAAAGGAAATTATAGGACTGCCATTTCTTGATCTTTATGAAAATCCTTTGAGTGTTGAAAAATTTTGGTTTGAAACTTTGGAGGAAAAAGTATTGAATACATTAAAGAAATTGCCTTTTGGGTTGAGAGAAAAAATACCAACATCTGTAGTTATTTTTTGTCTGTCGCAATTTATAGAATGGGCAAAATTTCATAAGAAGGAATTTGATTTGCCCTACGATTATAGTTGTCACTTCCTCACAAGTTCCTTTTTTACCTCAAAAGGATTGATTAATAATGAAAAGGCTGCGAGAGAGATTCTAAAGGACACTGAAATAAGCTCTTCCATTAGATATTGTATAGCTTGTTATTACTGTTTTTCTGATGTCATTCCTGCTTTGTGGGAGCAACTACCAGAAGACAAGAAACCAAGAATTGACAATATAGACGGGTTTTATAAACTATGTAATAATAAGGGTTTAGGTTCATCTTGGGGCCATGAAATGGTTACGTTATGGTCTCACTTTTTGTTGGGAGAACTCAAACTTACTTTGGAAGAAAGGGAGACTTTTTCATTATACAAATTTAAGAAATATTTAGAGAATGTGAAAGAGTCATTTAAAATGTGTAATGATGTACCATTTAAAAACTGCTTTGAAGAGCTAAATGAGTTAGAAAAAGAGGAGGCTGTGATTTATTCTAGAAATGAATTGAAGTATATACTAAGTAATACGAAGCATTTTAAACTGTTTCAAAGTGGTAAAATTCCTGATATGTTTCTCTTTCAGTTATATTTACCTTTTCATCAATATATTGAAATGGTAATATTTTTGCTTCGCCGTTTAGATGAAAAGCAGTTAAAGGTATTCTTTCAGCCAGACATGTTGTACTATGTATTGTTTCATTTATTAAGTTGGTCTTATCAACACTTGTTTTTAGATACAGTCAATCAGTTTTGGGAAGTATTACCTAAAACTGGATTCTGTTTGTTGCTTAACAGGATAGTGTATTTGATGAAGAATAAATCGTCGTGTAAATTATGTGATTATCATAACATTATGAAAATTTTTTGGATTCAAAGTCCTTCATCTTTAAAAAGGGAATTCTTTCTTTTGGAAGGTATGGATAAAAATATTTATAGAACCGGAATAAGTGGTGGTTATGGAAAATTTGATGATGATTTACATTTCCGATATGTAATATGCGAACTTTTTAATTCTTTATTTACCATTGAAGGTGAGAAAATTATACGTCTAATTTTTGCCAGTGCTACCTTGGAAGAGAAATTGGATATTATAAATTTTCAAGGGAATATGATTGGTAAAATAGCCTTTGAAGCTTGTGATCTAAGGATAGTCGATTTGTTTATTGAATGTTGTGTTCCGAAAGAAAGAATTGAAAGTTTCAAAAAAGAAATATTTGACGATTTTCATGTAAAAAATGTTTTATGGCACTTAATTCTTGACGGTAAGTTGAGAGAGCTTCAAAAGATTCTGAATTGGGCGTTTTGTGCCGAGGGGATAATAGAATGGCAGAAAAATTTCTTTTTATATTTGAGACAAGAATGGAAATTTTTTTTCTACGATTCCAAAGAAATAAGTTGCATTGATAAGTGTTTGGAATTGGGTATGTTTTCCATTTTTGCGTAAAAAAACTGTTTTTTTTCCGAACTGTAACTTTACGAAACGACATTTTATACGCAAATATTGCGAAAAAACACGTAGGTTTTGTGCCAATTAGAAAAAAAACACACAAAAAATACGCAAAATTTAAAAAACGTAGTTTAACTTTATAACCATTAAAAAATGGTCGTAGAGTTCATTTTTGCCTCCCGGGGGTACTAGGGACATGTCCTACGCTCGTGGTGGCGTGCTAAAGATTTTAAAAGACAGTGTGCTTTTAGAGAGGAAACACTTAAATTCCATAGTAAGTTTGTTGCACAAAGTCAGTTATACCAAACAGATGAATTTATTCAATGGGCAGAACTGACAGAGACAGAAGTGAAAGAATTTAAAAAGCTTGTAGTGTTTAATGAAGAAAGAAATGTAATTTCCTCTTGTGCTGATCTCATAGTAAAGGGGGAATCGGATTTTATCAATGAATTACTCAAATGGACCCAATTATCTCAGGAAGAAATCAAAGAATTTTATTCTCTTTTACCAGAGGAACTTAATCTGTTTATTCTTATTACTAAAAATAATACCAAATTAGTTGATATAAAAAACTTTTTCAGTGGGTTTCCGTTGTCGGAGAATGATATAAAGAGATGCAAGAAAAATTTACTTTTTAAAAACATTGAGGTTATTAAGTATTTTGTAATAGAAAACAAGTGGGATGAGCTTGAAGAACTTTTAAGTTGGTGTTTTTCCTCTGAAACCGAAATCAGTGACTTTAAGAAAGAGATTCCCTTAAAAATAAGTAGCATATGTTCGAACTTATTCTTAAGTAAAAGATTTGATGATGTTGACAAGTTCTTTAATTGGACAGGCATTCACAGCAGTCTTAAAAGTAGATTACTATTTGACAGACATGTTTATGCTATTTTCAATAAACTGTATTGGGATCAACATTTTAACGACAGCTTTGAGAGATTATTAAACCTATTGTCTACAAATGACGCATTGTCGAACGAATGGAGAGACGCTTTTTTAAATTGGAGGCATGAAAAAAATCCTTGCTATTTTCGCGAATGCCCAAGGTTTTACGAATTTCATAATTCCGAAGATCCCAAATATATCATTTCTGGTTGTTATTTTTGTAGGAATTTTGTTGAGCAATCCGAACGTTTTAAAGAAGTGATTAACAAACATATAAAAGAACCGAAAGTTCAATTGAAAAGAACACTAGACCCTTCTCTTAATAACAATAACGACGCAATAGACACCAAAAAAGATCGCCATTGCTGACGTCATTTTTTAAATCTAATCTCCTCAGAATTGTTTGAGAACCTATTCCCAAATTATCTTCTTGGGTTCTTTCCTATTTTTCTATTGTTTTTAAAGGTAAGTAATCTTTCAAGGTCGAAAATGGATTGTCATTTCGTTTATTATTATTTTTTGTTCAAATAATTGAGTTAATATTTTCTTATTTCCTTTCACTTAAGTTTTACAAACATTCTCTGCCAAAATTAATGTTAGGTATTATTATTATTATTATTATTATTATTATTATTATTATTATTATTATTATTATTATTATTTTTATTATAGGTTTATGAGTTAATTTTACTTTTGCTATCTTTCAAATGTGCTTAGAAGTTTTTGCCTCGATGACGGTTGTGTATGGCATTCAAAATAATTAATGTATATCTCTATGCAAACTGAAATGATAAATCATCAAATTTCTTGTACAATTCTAATTAGAATAGAAGTGTTGCAGATTTGAAAAATGTGTAATTAAATCCCTGTCATACAGGTTAGCCTAATAATATTGATCATTTATCATAAGTGGCGAAATTAACTACCAGGCCCTGCGGGGATTACAGTGATATGTAGACCATATATCAAGGGGACCCCACATTCGTTTTTGGGTGGGGGAAGGAAGCCCAGCACTTAGTTTCGCCCCTTCATTCATCAAAAGGATATAAAAAGAAAAGTTAACATATTCTCTAAAGGGTAAAATAAAGTGGTATTTGGCAACTTTAGCTATCGTCAGTAATGCAGGATTCAAGTTCAATCACAGCGTACACTTGCGAGTTTGAGATCATATTAATATTTAAAGGTGTTATCTAATAAATATTAGAATGATTTAAAATATATATTTTCTTTTAAGTTCATCGATGAAATTGCTGCCCGAGATCAAAAAATGTTATTATATTTTCGAATGTAAGGATGTTAGATAGTTTTCTAGCTTACATGCCTGGCCTCTTCGGGATGTTGGCATATATACTTATATATATATATTATATCTATAGCACTATTATTATGAACTAGTGAATGAACTCTTTAATATGGATTCTATAAATATATATATAGGATATAGATATTAATATATAATATATTTTTACATATAATATTATATATATATATATATATAAATATATATATATATATAATAAATTTATATATTATATATATTGAAGGGGTTTATTTCTGGTATTGAAATAACCACTTCAAAATAGAAGAATAATGTGTTTTGAAGAGAGTAAATATTGTCACGATGAAGTGGGTTTCTTCCGCCGAAGCTGCTTTAGGATTCTTTCAGTGGTGCTAGCAGCCTCTGCACCAGGCGCACAAAAATAATATAGATATTATATATATTATATATATATATATATATATATATATATATATATATATATATATATATATATATATATATATATATATATATTATATCATATATATATATATATATATATACACACACCTTACCTGATCACCCCCTTTTTTGGGAGAGGCCATACCAGCCTCCTCCGAAAATCTTCCAGTGTTGAAATGTTCCAGATTGCTCTGGGGTGAGAGTTAGATAGACAGGAGAGTAGAAAGTGGGATGTGTTTTCCGGGACCTGGTTACAGTTTGGACAGATATTTGTAGTGGTTTGGTTGAGGTTGAATCTGTGTTTGTAGTATTGTAAGTTTGGGTGGTGGCCTCATCTTAATTTGGCCAAGGATTGCTGGCTAGTTCTTGGTAGAGAGTTGAATTCTGATGCTGTTTCTGGTGGATGTTTGTTTAAAATGTTGTTCCGTGGTTTGCGTCTTAGGTAGTTTTCTGTTAGTGTCGTGTGGATTTGTTTGATGTGTTTGGTGGCGGTAGAATGTTCAGAATTTGTTTGTAATATAGAGCTGGTTAAAGAATTAGGTTGGAGAGGGCTATGTGGCATTGATATTGGAGTGATTGGGTTTTGGCAAAGAATTGTGTGCCTATCATGTTCAGGTGTATGTCTATGGGTAGAATTTTGTTTTTTTCGTGTAGGTGGTGTAGTTGATGTGCATCCTGTTATGATTCGTAATACTTTGTTTTGTGTTGTTGGGAGTTTTGTTGTTGTTGTTTTTAGTCAGTAATGGGTGCCAAGTTGGAGAGGCATAGTTTAGAGTCGGATGAATGTATTATTTGTATATGGTGGTGGATATTTGTTTGTTGTTTGTGAAGTCTGTTCCTGCGATGATTCTTATATGTTTAGTTTCTTGTTTGCTGATGAAAATTATGCTGTTTGTGTGTTTTGTAAAAGCGAGATGATTGTCAAGTGTTACTCCGAGGATTTTGGGGGTTTTGCTTAGGAGGTATGGCAATGTTATTTAGGTAGTCACTTGGGGGGGGGGGTGCCAAGTTGGGCGGTGCAGTGGTGATTAATGTGATTGATGATTGCTTGGTGAGGCGGACATCTGTTTTCTGTTAACAATGTTTGAAGTTGATTAATGTATTGTTGCGTCAAGTTTATGGCAGTGTTTAGATTCTGGTGTATAATGGCAATGTCGCCCGCGTAGGTGGTTGTGGGAGGTCGACTGTGAATAGGTTGAATAATGTGGGAGATAGGATTGCGCCTTGGGGTTTTTCGTTGTTGATGTTTACCGTTCTGAATTTTGTGTTTGTTTGTTTGTATTTGTGCTGTTTTTCCTGATAGGAACTTGGAAATCCATTTCTTTAGGTTAGTGGGGATGTTTGATTTTGTTATTTTATGAATTAAATTATGTTTATGTACTGTGTCAAAGGCTTTGTTAATGTCGATTGCTATGATTATTGTTTTGCGATTTGGTTTTGAGTTTAGGTCGTTGATTGTGGGTTGAATGATTTTATGAGTGCGGTTGTGGTTGAATGGTTTTGTTTGAAGCCATTTTGGAATTTGTGTTTGGTGATGTGTGGAGTTATTTTGTTTAGTTTGGGTTTTTTTCTAGTAGTTTGCATAGTGTTGATAATAGAGAAATGGGGCGATATGATGAGGGGTCTTTTCCTAGTTTTAGTTTGGGTATATATATATATATATA
>JABUQX010069604.1:30000-35000 GCA_015478945.1 Trachelipus rathkii
ACATTTATTTAGTGAATGCATTATCTTTTCGACGAGCAGAATTATATATATATATATACAATAAATCAAATCATAAATAATATACTAAATAACTAAAAATATACCATATAAATAATAACAATAAACCACTATTATACTCAAATATAATATACATAAAAAATAACAATATATATATACTCAATAATATAAATAAACACTACCTATAATAAATAGCTACTACCATAAATATAACATATAACGCAAACAAAATTAACTAAATATCACAAAATTAAACTATACAATAATAATACATAATAATAAAAATATTACTCACTAAATTATATATCATAAACCTTATACTAATTTTATATTATAATATATAAATAATATCATAAATCATCATAACATAAATAATATAATAATAAACAAAATCCACCTAATATAACATAATAACCCATAAACATATAATAAAACCAAACAAACACACACAACCCAATCACATGCCAAAAACACCCATCCACTAATAACCATAATAATATATAATACAACCAATAAACAAAATACAACAATACATACCATATTAATAAAAGACAATACTCACTATAACAACATAATATATATATATATTTACTAATTTAGTATATATATATAATAACACAACTTATATAAATATATATAATGACTAAATAAATATACTACTAAACTATATATATATATATATATAGCTCACACATACCCTTATATATATATACATAATAATAGATACTATATACTATAATAAACTACAACCATTAAATATATATACTCAAATAAATAATATTAACTACCCACTACTACTCACATAGCTAACATTTATAATAATATAGAAAACAACCACAATATACCCATATTAATATATATACTAGAATAAATAATATACCCCACAAAAATACACAATAACTCAATCAATACAATAACTATACCTAATAAATAAAAAATAAATAACCTATATCAATAATACAATAAATAACCAATAATAACTATATATTACATATATAAATATATATATACTAATAACTCAAATAAAAATACAGTAAATAAACTATCATAAATATAATAATATAAATCTTATAACCAATATCAACTCTATAAATATATACCGTAAATTATAACTAATGTATACCATACTCATAAACATTGATATAGTTAATATATAAAAACACATAAATAATGTATAACACTAATATTACATATCTATAAAGTCATAAGTAACCATAATTACAATAATACTCAAATCATAATTAAATAAATAAATATATACTATTCATATTAATCAATTATATATATATATATAATATATATATATATATATATATAAATATATATATATATATTATTATATATAATATTAATATATATATATATATATATATATATATATATATATACTATATATATATATATATATATATATATATATATTATATATATATATATATATATATATATATATATATATATATATATATATTATATATATATATATTATAATATATATAGTAGTATATATATATATATATATATATATATATATATTATATATATAACTATATTATATTATATATAATATATATATATATATATATATATATACTATGTATATATATCTATTATATATAATATATGTATATATATATATATATTATATATATATCTATATATTAATTATATATATATACTATATACTATATATTATATATTCTATATAATATATATATATACCTATATTATATATATATATTATATATATATATAATATAGTATATAATATATAATATATATATATACCTATATATAATATATCTATCCTAAATATAACTAGTTATGCCTATCTATAATACGATATGTATATATATAGTGATTATGTAGTACAACCTGGCACCGCCCTGATATACATTACTATTTATAATAGGTGGATTAAATATATTAAGTACCAAATACGCAATAAATATTTAAATCACTAGGATTAAGGTCTCAATATTATAGACGACTAAATCTGGCAACTGAGTTCAAGTTTGGCAGTTAGTTAGTTAGCTACCCTTAGGCACTAATATATATATATATATATATAGTAGTAAGGGGTGCACAACTAACGGCCAAACTGAAGGCTGCCAGATTTGTCGCTAAATCTGGCACCTTAATCCGTTAATTTTGCGCATTTTTGGTACTTTTTTTACTAATTTTTACCATTTTTAAGGAATTTTGCTACTTTTTTCAGCGTTTTGCCAGATTTGTCGCTAAATCTGGCAACCTAATCGTAAATTGAACCTTTTTAAGCATTTTTGGCACTTTTTATCATTTTTAGCTCTTTTTTTAGCATTTTTTTTAGCATTTTCCATGAATTCAGCGTCAAGGATCCCCCAACTTCGGGAGGATTTGAGGATTTTTCCAGTGGCAAGACCTGCACGTCAAAGGTAAAGATACTTGAAATAACCACCTTTCGGAGATTTTGGAAATTCCAGTTCATGTCGGCCGCTGACTTGGAAATTTCCTCATTTCATTAGATTTTGACGCTTGATACGTCAAAGTTAGGGTTTTTTAAAGGTCGGGGAAGACCGAATTTAAGGTCTGGAAGACCGACTTCCGAGGTTCTGAGCCTGAACTCATGGGTTTTACCCCCAAAAGGGGGGCGGAGCCCCCCAAAGGGGTTTTTTGGTTCCTAGAAGGTTTTAAATATTCGCAGAAGACTGAAACTTGGAGGCTGGGTAGAGAAGCCAAGAGTCGGGACGAGTTGAAGTCGGATCGATCTCGGAGTCCAGAGACCCCGAGGGGTGCCCTCCTGAAAAAAGAAGAAATGCATGGAATGCGAAAACAGAGGAAGAAGAAGGAAGAGAAAGAAGAAGGGAGGAAAGAAGGAGGAGGAAAGGAGGAAGGAAGAAGAATGAGGAAGGAGGAGTAGGAGAAGGATTCAGAGTTGGTACTGGCACCGGTGCAGGAGCCGGTGCGGTGCCTAGTTAGTAAACATTCGTTTAATAATACAATATCATTACTGTTCACATAACTGATTCTGTTCTATCATGTACATATCGTCAATTGCATTGCATTTTGCAAAGATAACCCGTCTTTCTAAATGTTGAAGACTGACATTTATATTTTCAAATCTCATTTTCTTTTTATAAACGCTAACTAATATAATTTTTTTTCCTTAAATTAAAAACATGCTGTGTGTATCGTTTGCTTTTTTTTTTTTTTTTTTTTTTTTTTTTTTTTTTTTTTTTTTTTTTTTTTTTTTTTTTTTTTTTTTTTTTTTTTTTTTTTTTTTTTTTTTTTAACATTTTTGTTTTTACTAAAAAATTAATTTTTTTATGTTTATAACGTAAAAAATTTTGCATTTTTTACATACCCTTAAAGTAGTCTTCCACGATCTCAACAAGCTCGGTTACATTCAAACAACCCTGCTGCCCATTCGTGATCTATTGATCTATTGATCCTATTGCAATTCATGTTATATTTTGTATAACTTAACATAAACTTTTATTTTTTTTTGTTTTGTTTTCTTTAAACATTTGTTTTTACTAAATAAATTATTATTTTTTTCTATACTTAAAAAATTTGTATTTTGACTCATACCTTAAAGCAGTAATCAGTAAAGCAGTAAAATATCAGTTAATCAGTAAATCAGTAAATCAGTATAAGCAGTAAATCAGTAAATCAAAAACTGCTTCCAGCCACCTTTCTACCTTCCATGATCTATGATCTATTGATCTATTGATCTATTGATCTATTGATCAAGTCACATTTTTGTATACATAACACAAAACTTTTTAATTTATTTTGTTTTGTTTTCTTTAAACATTAATGTTTTTACTAAAAAATTTATTCTTTTCATGTTTATAACTTAAAAAATTTGCATTTTTACATACCCTAAATTTTTTTTAAAGTTATAAACAAAATAAATAAAAGTTTTTGTGTTATGTTATTCAAAAATATGACTTGAATCAATAGATCAATAGATCAATAGATCAATAGATCAATCGATCATGGATAGGTAGGAGGGTTGGGGAGGACAGTTTGATTTAGCTGATTTTACTGCTTTACTGAATTTACTGATTTACTGATTTACTGATTTACTGCTTTGGGTATGTAAAAATGCAAATTTTTTAAGTTATAAACATAAAAAGAATAAATTTTTTTGTGTTATATTATACAAAATATGACTTGAATCAATAGATCAATAGATCAATAGATCATGATGGGTAGGATGTGGTTTGGATATAGTTTGATTACTGATTTACTGATTTACTGCTTTAAGGTATGTAAAATGCAAATTTTTTAAGTTATAAACATAAAAAGTATAAATTTTTTAGTAAAAACAAAATGTTTAAAGAAACAAAACAAAAATAAATAAAAGTTTTGTGTTATATTATACAAAATATGACTTGAATCAATAGATTCAATAGATCATGGATGGGTAAGAGGGTAGAGTGGTGGTTTGATTTACTGATTTACTGATTTACTGCTTTAAGTTATTGTAAAAATGTAAATTTTTTAAGTTTATAAACATAAAAAGAATAATTTTTTAGTAAAACATAATGTTATAGAAACAAAACAAAAATAAATAAAAGTTTTGTTATATTATACAAAATACGACTTGAATCAATAGATCAATAGATCATGGATGGGTAGGAGGGTAGAGTGGGTGGTTTGATTTACTGATTTACTGATTTACTGCTTTAAGGTATGTAAAAATGTAAATTTTTTAAGTTATAAACATAAAAAGAATAAATTTTTAGTAAAAACAAAATGTTTAAAGAAAACAAAACAAAATAAATAAAAGTTTTGTGTTATATTATACAAGAGAAGATGAATCATAGAATCAATAGATGTATAGATCATAGATCATGGATGGTAGGAGGATAGGAAGGGAGTTTGATTTACTGATTTACTGTTTATGGGTATAAATAAAAAAAAGTGCAAATTTTTTTTAAGTTATAAACATAAAAAAGGAATAATTTTTTAGTAAAACAAAATGTTTAAGAAAA